>MU750635.1:110593-172762 GCA_026770625.1 Nicotiana glauca | reverse complement strand
AGGGGGGGGGAAGGAGAGGGATTTGTGGTTAGGACAGAAATATACCTAGTTACCATGCATAATTAAATATCATAATATTAATACATTCTAAATAGATTGATTTCATACGAATATAGATGTTAATCTATTTTTAATAGGTGAGTAGTGTTGGACTTTAAAGGCATTAGGCTTCAAAGACTTTAAGCATTGGGCTTTAAAGTCTAAGAGTGAGAATTGAAAATGGTGGGAAATAAAATGGAGGGAAATGAAAATTTTAATAAAGTGAGCTTTTGACTTGCACTTTGTCCCTCATTGGTGATGGACAACAACATTTGTGTGCTTATATATAAAATCACTTCCTAAAGCTCTTAAAAGGAGTTGAAGAGAATGAACTCTCGCGTCATCGCTCGCTCGCTCGCTCGGCTTGTCTTTGGCTTTGGCTTTGGATTTGTCAAATGATCGATCGATAAGATTGTCAAATGATCGATCGATAAGATTATTTTTGGAAAAAATTTATTTAATTAATTATTTAATAATTAAGTAAATGTCAGACCACTGCTAAAGATTCAGAAGGACAGTCTGGCCGCGGTCCTCGCGTAATCGCGGTAGGGCCGCGCTAAAACACTAATGCAGATTTAGAAGGCTAGTTTGGTCGCGGTCCTGACGTAACCACAGTAAGATCGCGACAGGACGGGTAAACTTCTGAATAAACACCTTTTCCAGAACAAACATCACACTTCTTCCAATAATTGCCTATAAATTTTGAGGCATGACTTCATTTTTAATACACCAAAAACATTAAGAACTTCTTTCTTTCTGCAAATACTACATTCTAATTCGCAGTCTCTCTCCCTCTCAAATTTGTAAGTGTGATTTTGCTCCGTTCTTTGAGTTCGTTGGTATCCTGCAGTTTGCATTGCCACTATTGCAGGAAGGTTTATTCCATTTCATCCTGGGAGGATTTAATCCATTACCTTGGCAACGTGTGAGGGGGTTAAAATTCCTTAAGGACGCACAAGAAAATTGTGGACTCGGAATATTTCTTATTCTTTACTGTTTTTTACTTTCTCTTATTCTTCTAACAGTTTTTTAATTTTTTGTTTTAACACAATAGCGTTCGACAACCTTAAGGAAATTTAATACTAACGTTTATGTGTTGAAATATATATTAAACTATTATTTATATTGTGTATACTGGTTTAGAGACTAAAGCCTTCGTGCTTCTACTCCAATGATTGTTCTGTCCGGTTTAAAGTATATCAAAACTTTTCCGGAATAATAAATGTACGAGTTCAAAGTATATAAAAACTTCATCAGTATTATGTGTTGTATGTTTGGTTTGGTATTCAGTTTGAAGATATCAAAACTTCACTTATTTAACAAAGTTCTATTTTGGTTGCAACTCTACAGAAAAATGACGAATGAAAACCAAACTAATGAAAATGTTGTGGGAACGGGTGCTACCGTTACAAATGTTGCTACCTCGTCAAGCCATTCAACTCCTGCTCTTGTTATGTCACCAGCAGAAAATCCCGAAAAGTTTTTCGGTATCGACTTCAAATATTGGCAAATGAAAATGCTCTTCTATCTTACTACGTTGAGTTTGCAGCGATTCATCAAGGAGGATCCTCCGGTCCTGGCTGAAAACACTCCAGATGACGAACGATTTGTGATAACTGAAGCATGGAAACATTATGATCTCTTGTGCAAAAACTACATTTTGAGTTGTTTGGAAGATAGCTTGTACAATGTCTATAGTATCATGTAAACTTCAAAAGCGTTATGGAATGCACTTGAGAAAAAGTATAAGATTGAGGATGCCAGACTTAAGAAGTTCGTGGCTACAAGGTTTTTAGATTTCAAGATGATTGACACTAGGTCGGTCATAATTCAAGTCCAAGAATTACAAATTATTGTGCATGACCTACTTGCTAAAGGTATGACCCGAATCAATAATTTTATTAATAAGATTTATCTTGTTATTAATTATGAATTTATTGCTGATGGTATGGTCATAAATGATGCCTTTCAAGTTGCCGCTTTCATTGAGAAATTACCTCCGTTGTGGGAAGACTTTAAGAACTATCTAAAACACAAGCGGAAGGAGATGACACTTGAAGACTTGATTGTGCGCTTGAGGATAGAAGAAAACAACAAAAATGCTCAAAAGAAGTCACGTGGAAACTCGACAATAATAAGGGCTAACATTGTTGAGGAGGCGCCACAAAACAAGAAGAGAAAGAAGGCTTCTGGACCAAAGAATTACCCAAGCAAGAAAAAGTTCAAGGGTAATTGCCAAAACTGTGAAAAAACTGGGCATAAGGCCGTGGATTGTCGTGTACCAAAGAATGATAAGAAGAAGAAGAATCAAGCTAACATGGTTGAAAATGTTGAAGAAATGGACGACTTGTGTGCCATGTTGTCTGAATGCAACTTGGTAGGAAATCCTAAATAATGGTGGATAGATTCTGGAGCCACCCGCCATGTTTGTGCTAACAAGGAGTTATTTTCTTCTTATACCCCTGCAGGACTCGACGAGACAATTTTCATGGGAAATTCGTCTACTGTGAAAATTGAAGGAGTTGGCAAGATTGCGTTGAAGATGACGTCGTAAAAAATAGTGACTTTAAACCAAGTTCTCCATGTTTCAGAAATTCGTAAGAATCTTGTGTCTACCTCACTTCTTGTCAAGAATAGATTCAAATGTATTTTTGTTTCTAATAGTGTTGTACTGAGTAAGAATGATATGTATGTAGGAAAATGTTACCTGGATGAGGGCCTTTTAAAGCCAAATGTAATAGCAGTTCCTATCAATAAAATTAATGCTTCTTCTTACTTACTTGAGTCAAAACACTTTATGGCATTCACGCTTAGGTCACGTCAACTTCAAAACATTGCGAAAGATGATAAATTTAGAAGTATTGCCAAAATTTGATTGCATTAATTCCAAATGTCAAATATGTGTGGAATCAAAGTATGCTAAGCATCCCTATAAGTCCGTTGAAAGGAATTCAAGTTCTTTAGACTTAATTCACACAGATATTTGCGACATGAAGTCAACACCATTTTGCGGTGAGAAAAAGTATTGTATTACTTTTATTGACGATAGTACGAGATATTGCTATGTTTATTTACTTAGTAGTAAAGGTGAGGCAATTGATGCTTTCAAGCAATACAAGAGTGAAGTTGAAACATAACTAATCAAAAAGATCAAAATGATAAGAAGTGATAGGGGTGGTGAATATGAATCTCCTTTTGAAGAAGTATGTTTGGAAAATGGCATTATTCACCAAACAACTGCCCCTTACTCTCCACAATCTAATGGAATTGCGAAGAGAAAGAATTGAACCTTGAAAGAGATGATGAATGCGTTGTTGATAAATTCTGGTTTACCATAGAACTTGTGGGGGGAAGCTATACTTACAGCTAACCGAATAATCAACCGTGTACCTCATAGTAAAACACAGTCCATTCCCTATGAAAAATGGAAAGGAAGGAAGCCCAACTTGAAATACTTCAAAGTGTGGGGATGTTTAGCTAAGGTACAAGTTTCTAAACCTAAAAGGGTTAAGATAGGTCCAAAAACGGGTGTTTGTGTATTTATTGGATATGTAACCAATAGCAAGGCATATTGTTTTCTGGTTCATAAGTCAGAAAATCCTAAGATTCACGTTAATACGATAATAGAATCAGATAATGCTGAATTCTTTGAAACTATTTATCCGTATAAAAAGGAAAGTAAAGTGACCTACCAAAAGTCAAAACGACCTCGAAAGAAAATAACAGATGGTATGCCTAATGAGGAAAATCTAAGAAGAAGTAAACGTCAACGGACATCTACTTCATTCGGTCCAAATTTTCTGACTTTCCTGCTAGAAAATGAGCCTCGTACCTTCAAGGAAGCACTGTCTTCCTCATAAGCATGATATTTGAAAGAAGTTGTTAATAGTGAAATAGAATCCATATTGAGCAATCATACATGGGATTTGGTTGATCTTCCTCCAGGTAACAAAACATTGGGTTCTAAATGGATTTTCAAGAAGAAAATGAAAGATGATGGTACTATTGACAAATACAAAGCAAGACTTGTTGTCAAAGGATTTAGACAGCGAGAAGGTCTTGACTATTTTGACACATACTCGCTGGTAATAAGAATTACATCCATTCGGATGCTATTAGCATTAGCCGCCTTGTATGATCTTCAAATCCATGAAATGGATGTAAAAACAACCTTATTAAATGGTGAATTAGAGGAAGAAATTTACATGGACCAACCTGAAGGGTTTGTGGTTCCGGAAAAGGAAAAGAAGGTGTGTCGACTTGTTAAGTCCCTTTATGGACTAAAACAAGCACCCAAGCAATGGCATGCGAAATTTGACCAAACAATATTGTCAAATGGCTTTAAGATTAATGAATGTGATAAATGTGTTTAATTAAGAACGTTCCAAATCATATAGTCATTGTTTGCTTCTATGTTGATGATATTCTAATAATGAGCAAAGATATTGCCGACATTCAAGCTACTAAGCGTATGCTTGCTAGTAAGTTTGATATGAAAGACTTAGGAGTTGCCGATATAATTCTAGGAATTAAAATCCAGAGGACTCCTCAGGGTCTAGCTTTGTCTCAATCACATTACGTGAAAATGGTACTTGAAAAATTCAAACACTTGGAATTTAGAAGTGTAAGAACTCCAATTGACTTAAATCATCATCTTATAAAGAATAAAGGTGAAAATACATCTCAATTGGAGTATGCTCGTGTATAGGGAAGCTTAATGTATATCATGAACTGTACACGACCTGATATAGCTTGTGCAATAAGTAAACTTAGTCGATTCATAAGTAATCCAAACAAATATCACTGGGTGGCAATGAAATGAGTTCTGGGATATTTGAAATATACCCAAGACTAAGCTTTGTACTACAATAAATATCCTACAGTTATCGAAGGATATAGTGATGCAAATTGGATAACCGGCTCTACAAAAAGAAAGTCCACAAGTGGATATATTTTTACTATTTGTGAAGGAGCAGTATCTTGGAAGTCTTCCAAACAAACGTGCATCGCTCGCTCTATAATGGAATCGGAGTTTATAGCTTTGGATAAAGCCGGTGAAGAAGCTGAATGGCTATGAAATTTCTTAGAAGACATTTCGTTCTGTCCAAAACCTTTGGCTCCTATTTACATACATTGCGATAGTGAGGCTGCAATAGGACGGACATGGAGCGTTATGCATAGCGAAAAGTCTCATCATATACGATGAAGACATAACACCGTTAGACAACTACTTTCTAGTGGAATTATCACTATTGATTATGTAAGGTCAAAGGATAATGAGGCGGAACCACTTACAAAAGGCTTAACTAGAGAAGGAGTTGAGAAATTATCTAAGGGAATGGGACTATGGCCGATGACAAGTCAACATGGCGGTAACTCTACATAGAATTTTGGATGTTCCAAGATCTAGGTTCAAGGAGCTCAAGCAAAGTTGTGATTGACCGGTTCAACATTGTTAAAGTAAAACTTCTCGTGATAAAGACAATGTTCAGTAACAAGGATAAAACTTTATACGTTCTTTAATGATTACCTAAGTTTGATGTGGTATTTATCAAATAATGTCAATCTAAAGGATTACATGTCTAGGAATCACCTATGTAAGTGTGAAGTGGAAGTTGCTTCAATGAGAATTCTGTAAGACCAATTCTCTACACACTTATGAAACCAGGTGGTGTTCATGGTTGAAATGAACACAACAATGAAAACCAAAATACGGTTAAGGGTTGGTTATGTGACATATGATTGTCTATGTATACACTAAAGTTCAACGGTTCAAAGATATCAAATCAATCGATTGATCGAGTATATCCGACATATCTTCACTACGGAAAGTTCAAAGGGAAACCTGCTTATCCAGATGTGATTAATCCTTACGTGCAAATCACATAGCTTTCATCTATGATCATTCTTGTTACAGTCATTCCTATTCATGCGGGGGATTGTTGGACTTTAAAGGCATTAGGCTTCAAAGACTTTAAGCATTGGGCTTTAAAATCTAAGAGTGTGAATTGGAAATGGTGGGAAATAAAATGGAGGGAAATGAAAATTTGAATAAAGTGAGCTTTTGACTTGTACTTCGTCCCTCATTGGAGAGGGACAACTACATTTGTGTGCTTATATATAGAATCACTTCTTAAAGCTCTTAGAAGGAGTTGAAGAGAATGAACCCTCACGCCGCCGTCGTCGCTCGCTCGGCTTCGGCTTCGGATTTGGATTTGGATTTGTCAAGTGATCGATCGATAAGATTATTTTTGGACAAAATTTATTTAATTAATTATTTAATAATTAATTAAATGCCAGATCATTGCTGATGATTCAGAAGGATAGTCTGGCCGCGGTCCTGGCGTAACCGCGGTAGGACCGCGCCAAAACACTAATGCAGATTCAGAAGGCTAGTTTGGCCGCGGTCCTGGCGTAACCGCGGCAGGACGCGTAAACTTCTGAACAGACACCTTTTCCATAACAAACATCACACCTATTCTAATAATTGCTTATAAATTCTGAGGCATGCCTTCGTTTTTAATACACCAAAAACATTACAGAACTTCCTTCTTTATGAAAATACTGCATTCTAATTCGCAATCTCTCTCTCTCAAATTTGTAAGTGTGATTTTGCTCCGTTCTTTGAGTTCGTTAGTATCCTGCAGTTTGTATTGCCATTGTTGCAGGAAGATTTATTCCGTTTCATCCTGGGAGGATTTAATCCATTATCTTGGCAACGTGTGAGGAGGTTAAAATTCTTAAAGGATGCACAAGAAAATTGTGAACTCGGAATATTTCTTATTCTTTACTATTTTCAACTTTCTCTTATTCTTCTAACAATTTTTTGATTTTATGTTTTAACACAGTTGCGTTCTACAAGTAGTACATCGGGAGAAGGCTACGAGAGTAGTTTTTGATTAATTAACAACTATGAGAGAATTATATGAAAGGGGGAGTTAAATATAACACAATAGGATTGGCGAATCAATCATAAACCTGGAAATTGTCTCTAGTGAATATACAACAATTATTTTGCTGCTTGATAAATTAATTACTAGTTTGAATTATTGTTTAATATAATCATACTTTTAAACTCGACTCGGCTCGACTGAATAACAATCTTGGTAAATTTAGTGGTAGTTAATACAAGTCTCTAAGGGTTCGATACTTGACTTATCATTTTATTACTTGTACAACTACGTATACTTGCGATTGTATTTGGGAGCAACAAGTTTTTCGCTTCGTTGCCGGGGACTTAAATATTGACTACTTTCTCATTTTTGCTTTAATTGTTTGTTTCATCAAATCTACCATTATTTCATTGTTGCTTTTCTTTTAGGAACCTTGATTGAATGTGAAGGGTCAGAAGCCATGACAGACTTCAACGCTTTGACCCCAAACCTGAGAGAACATTTCATAGGAGGTTATAAGAAGCAAGGGACAGAAATAATCTTCAAGCAATTATTCAATTTCCTGTGAACATGGCAGAGGAGAAATATACGGCTGTTCAGGAGGTGGTGATGCCCAGCATTGCTAATGTCACCTCCAGCATTGTGATGCCCAGAATCACTAGGTACTTTGAGATAAAACAGAGCATTAGGCAGCTACTATATGCGAATACGTAGATTATGGGTCTTCCACACAAGATCCAAAACAGTATATCATGAGCTTCTTGGATATTAGTCACTAATGGAGTTACTCCATACTATGTGAGGCCCATAATTCTCCTATTCTCTCTGTTGAGTGAAGCAAATCGATGGCTGAAGGAAGAGATAGCTAATTCTATTACATCATGGAATGATTTGGCAAGGAAATTTTTTGCAAGGTTCTTCCCTTAAGACAAAACTGCAAATATTAGAAGTGAGATAGTCGCCTTCAAAAAGTAAGAGGGGAAGTCTTATACCTAACTTGAGAGAGGTTCAAGGGGTTGATAAGACACTGTCCTCATAACAATCAGATAAACAAAGTGCTAGCTCACACTTTCATAGAATGGCTACATCCTAGGGCAAAGATTAGCTGGAGGTCAAGTGTTGGAGAAACATTTTGATGAGATATATGTGTTATTGCAAAAATTCTCCAAAAGAAATAATGATTAGCAAGGAGAGATGGGCGAACACACAGTGCAAAAATCTGTAGGGGTTCTCGAGTTAGATGTCGCCTCTGCATTATCACCGCAATTTTCCACATTGACCAACCAAGTCAATCAAATGACCTTGGTTATTAACAAGAAACAAGCTCAGCCGATGCATCAGGTCTAGATATTTTGTGAAGTCCGTAGAGAAGGTCACATGAGCAATTTATGCCCAGCGAATCCAGAGACTGTATATTTTATGGGTATGGCAAATCGTGCCAGACAAATCAGTATGGGGACACTTACAATCCTAACTAGAGGAACCACCCAAATGTCTTTGGGGTGGAAACCAAGGTGCTTTGGATTAGTACAGGCCACAAGCACCTCAACAATAATATAGACCACCTCAGGCTGAACAACATGCACAATCAACAAGTCACCTTGAGGAGATGATGAAGACATTAATACATGACCAGCTGGACCAAGTAGCAGCGATGAGAAATTTGGAGCGACAAATAGGGCAACTTTCCAGTGCCCAAAATAATCGGCTAGCTAGGCTCTTCCTAGTGATACTAAGTCTAATCCTAAATCTCAAGTCAATGCGGTTACCTTGAGAAATGGAAGATAATTAGAAGAAGTTCCTAAGAAAAAGAAGTATACAACTCATCCTGAAGGAGAATTAGTTCGAAGCTAGTTTAGGAGAACGAGAAAGAGAGCAAAGAATTAGAGCCAATAATTGTGACACGGCCACCACCTCCATTTAACAAAGACTGCAGAAGAGAAAAAGATGATGCTAAGTACAAAACATTCTTAGATATTTTAAGCCAAGTGCATGTGAATTTGCCTCTGGTGAAAATTTGGCGGAAGTTCCTAAATATGTAAGGTATCTCAGAGATATTGTGGCAAACAAGAGAGGATATACAGAGTTTGAAATAGTTGTACTTACTGAAAAGTATAGTGCTAGAGTTCCGAGTAAACTTCCTCCTAAGTTGAAAGATCATGGTAGTTCCATAGTTCAGAGTAAACTTCCTCTGCTTTGTTCAAGTAACTCGGATTAGGGGTGCTTAGACCTACTCTAATCACTTTACAGTTCGTAGATAGGTCACTAGTTATGCCAGAAGGAATTATTCAGGATATGTTAATTCGATTGGGAAAGTTTATTCTTCCTGCTGATATTATTGTTCTTGATTATGAGGTAGATGAGAAAGTACACATTATTTTGGGGAGGCCATTATTAGCTACTAGTGGAGCGATTATAGATGTGAGGGAAGAGAAGTTGAAGATGAGAGTTGACAATGAAGAAATAACTTTTAATGTGTACAAGGCACTTAAGCTCCCTAAAGATTATGAGGACGTGTACATGATTATTGTGGTAGAATTAAAGGGGATATAGCAGAGTCTTTATGTGAATTTTAATGATCCAAATGGGACAACTGAGCTAGAGGAGGTAGTGTTGCAAGCCGAGTGTGTAAAGATGATTAAGAAAAGAGCCAGATATGAAAGAGGAGACCTTCTGAGAGCATGCAAAAAGTCTAGAATTCATGGGAGAACGAAAAATAGAAAGCGCCCATACTCATATAAATTGTCGTGGTGGTATTATTATTTATTGGTAGAAATAACAACGACTGTAATTACTTTAGTGTTACATGTCATTGGTTGATGAGGATAGGATAATGCAAAAGCGCATAATTGCCTATAGAATAATTGCTTCACGGTACCCAGGGCAGTTTATTGCTAGCACAATTATGGATATTTGCAAATATTTTTGCATTAGTGATAAAATAATATAGGTTTTAATGGATAATGCCACTAATAACACTAATGCTATAGATTTGCTTACCATTACGCTAAATCCAACACTTATTAACATTTTTCATGTTAGATATATTTATCATATTTATCATTTAGTTGTGGGTAATGGTATGAGAATTTTAAATATTCAAATCGAAAAGGTTAAAATGACTATTAACTGGATTTTTCATCCAAATAGTAGAAGAAAACTTAGAAGTATAAATGGGAGTAGACTTTGAAGGATCCCGTAGCTAACGGCTGGTTCATTAGACCTGGTGCACCTTGTAATTACAGATTACCGTTATAGCCCTTGCTAGTGGGAAGGTAGAACTAGCATACCGTTACTAATTTTCCTCGAGTAGAGACTACCATTATATGACCGCTATATGACTTCTTGCGAAGAAGTTCACAGTTATACCGTTACATGATCTATTCATTGAAACCTCCCAAATATGAATATTGATAAATAGTGATTACTGATCTTATTACTGAATTCTCAACTGTATTATACTACAAGAAAAACATAAGGAGACCGAATATTATTTATTGTTTCTGAAAAGGCATTTTTATGATATTTTCTGTTTAATATACTTGTATATTTTCTGACTTGTCCTCAATAAAAATGATTGTGGTTAAGTGTTATTACTCACTGAGCTCGCGACTCACTCCACGCTATTTTTTTTCCAGAAACAACAGTTAATGCAGGCGAGGATTTCATTAATTAGAGCGCACATGTTGATATTTCTTGATAGCCTCGCACTTGTTCACGTGGGCGGATATTTTACTATTATTATAGTCGCTCCATAGTCATTCTTTTTGTATCATGAGTATTCTTTCGTTATTATAAACTTATGGTGAAGATTGCATTTTCTTATCGAATTTGGAGATAAATTAGTATTTCTGGTTGTTAGCGAATTGATTAGTAATAGTGTGGACTTATTTTGGTTAATTGATAAGTTGTTGATTATCAGGTTTGATATTAGGATGGTTGGTTGTTGATTTTGAGACATGAAATTTTTTTGGATAGTCCAAAAACAGGGGAAACTCTGTCTGTTTTTTTTCTGTAAAATACCGATAAAGCCTTCTTGGGAGCATTTGCTCTTAAGTGCCGGTCACGATTCTAAATTGGATCGTGACATTTCCATATCCAAAGTTCGAACCCGAGACTCTGGTTTTCATAAACAGTTTTGGACAAGTGATTAACAGTAAAAGTACACACACATGTGAACTAAAGTTTTGCAAGATATTAAACTGTTGTTTTAACAAAAGAACAAAAAATAAAATTCAGAATTATCTCCATTTGCTGTTTGTTCAAAACAATCAGAAGTATCAGTTTGTCCGGTTGCAATATTTCTAGATGAATGTTAGTAACAAACAAACAGTAGAACATGTAACTCACAGCTTCCTTATGTCTGCTCTTACATCATCTATTTGTCTATGAATCTGAAATTATCAACGCAGCATAATCTTCCCATCGCGTTCAAAGAAAAACTCGTCTAACTTTTTTGTATGCGAATTGCGTCACGTAAATTAAGATGGAGGAATGATCAAATGCGGACCTATACTATAAGAGAGGGGTTACTCGCATCCATAAAATTCGGCAAAAATTTCATGTATACTTGGATGTCTTTAGAAAATAGTGATATTTTAGTAGTGTGCATTCTATGCACAATGCAAATTTATTGAATCCAAAAGTGCACCCGCGACATTGTCCGCTTCTGCCGTAACAGGAATACGGAACAGAGATTTTAGCGTGAAAAATTCATGCGCAAGATGAGTAAAACTAATATCACTCAAACACTTTCTTTTAAAAACATCTCACCGTTGTTCACATTCTTTTTTCTTTCTTTTTTAAGCAGCCCAGCTTTTTAACATTGTTTTGATGTTTTCTTTCTTGGATATACAAATAAAAGAGAAGCTCGTAAGGAGGATTGGAAAACCCCACTGTACATAAAACAGGGACCCGTAAAATAATTAAACTTTGCTAGTCCGAAAACGAAACGTCCTATGGCTGCACTGGTTTTGTCGCCTGCTCAAGATTCATTCCCCCACGTTCAGAGTTGGGTTCGAGATCGACATCAGCAATTATTCTCTTCTTTTTTACTTTTCTTTATTTTTTTTTGAATTGAACCGATAGTTTAGTACTATATAATTAGTAGTCAAATTGGTTTATTCATTTTTGTCTTTTCTAAATTCAAATAATAGTATAGTACTAATACATAGAAGATAACTTAGTTCTATTTTCTTCTTTAAATATCTCCGTCCAATGCTACTAAAAAAAAGCCGGAATTAGCTAGGAACGTCGTCGCTAATTTATCGCTAAATTGCCCGTAGCTAGCATAATTTTTTAATAATCTGTCGCTAATATGCCACTAAATGAGATTAGCGATGAATTTCTTTATTTAGCTACAAAATTTGTCCGTCGCTAAAACTAGATTTTTTAATAGTATAAGCCCATTTTTCTCTCCATGACTAGTTCTTTAGATCTTTTATGCAAAATAGTTGGGAGAAATTCAAAAATAACCAGATTTACAAGTGGTCATTCAAAAAAAGTCACAGTTTTAAAAGTCGTCGAAATTTAACCACTTTTTATGTAAAGATAAATCTGAATGAAAACACTATTCAAAATCCGAAAAATACTCAAGTATAATAAACTGGAGTTCCAATATACCTTCTTTATTATTATCTTAATAAATAAGTTTATAAGTATCACGATTTTATTGACTTGTAGAAAGAAAATCTAATTCAATAATACTTTTCCCAACAATAGTATTAGAAAAACTCCAAAAATACTTCTCCCTTCAATGTTTACTTGGGCAAAATACAAGCTCCGTCGACTAGCAATATTGATTGTAATTATGCTTGACTGCTCAACAAACCTTTATTAATCTTGATTTTACTTGAGTGATTTAAAAAAAATATTTTTGAACATTCTTTCAGTCATGAACTCATAATTATTATGTTTTCTTGCAACTGGTGCCCCCGCTACGCTCAAATCCTGGGTCCGCCTCTGTCTCCAAGTAGCAAAGCAAAATGAGATAATTTGCCAAAAACCTCCGCCACAATATTTTCCTTTTTTTGGATTTTCTGCTGAGCATTTTGTAGGCTAAAATCGAAGAGTCCGAATTTAGGACCATCATGGCATTCCATGGCTCGTTACCGGAAGGCTTGAGGCACAACTCGACGTTTTATGAACAACAAGGCCTGAGGCATGACTCGACCTCAGGGCAGTACAAATACATGGCTATGATAAAAGAGTGGGAGATTCCCAAGGCAAGTGGTTAGGGATGATCAAGTCTATAAGAATAGTACGCGCCATTACCGTGCGATTAAATGGTTGCACGAGCCACATATCTTTGTAATAAATGCATATCTTTATAATAAATGCATATGTATGTCACGACCCGGTTCGCCCTCCATGAACCATCATGGCGACACCTAATTTTTACGCTTAGGTAAGATTAACAATATGGAAAATAAACAAAATTACGGAAGAAATAATTAAAAACCGAAATAGTAAAATAAAACAGTGTGTAAGATGCCGCTTGGCATATACAATAACAACTCTCAAAATTAACAACATTTTTCAAAACCCGAAATCTCATGAAACACAAGCTTTTGAATGTCTACAAGTGTCTAACTCCAGAATATCTAACAAAGAAAAGAAATACAGAAGGGCTAACACTTAAGGGGATAATAGAAAGGGAATCCTCGGTCTACGGACGCGGCATGTATACCTTGTAGTCTCTACAAGCATCTCCTATCAAGCGTGATAAGTCTGAGTGGAATTACCTGGATTTGCACATGAAAAACATGCGAAAAAAGAGCATGAGTACACCGCTGTGGTACTCAGTAAGTGCCAAGCCTAATCTTGGTCGGGTGGTGACGGGGAAGGTCAGGGCCCTACTAAGGTTAAATAAAATACAAGGTATAATAGTATAAAATAAGATAATATAATTAAGTGCAACAATAGGGAATAACACATGATAGAAAGAACAAGATCAAATATAATAGAGAGAAGATAATCACAGAAAGGCATACAACTCACACGGAAATAACAACCGGGGATCTCTCGGTGGATCTCTTGGTATCCCGAGGATCTCTTGGTATCCATAGGATCTCTTGGTATCCCGAGGATCTCTCGGTATCCCGCAGTTCAGTTCAAATAAAAATACGCACAGGGGATCTCCCGGGATGCCGTCCCGTAGTTCCAAAGTAAAACACACAACAATAACACAAAGATTACTCAATTAAACTTAACTTCATACAAAAATAAAACATGTAATTCTAACCTAACATTCTTCAAATAATTCAAATAAAGCAGTTTAAGCAAATAAAGCAATTAAGTCAATTAGACATGCATCTCAAAAGCTAACAGTAAGCTTAAATTTTAAGTAATGTAAGCAGGAAAGGAAAAACACAATTAAAGCTACTTTAATGAAAATAGGGGCTTAAACAATTAGCAAAAGTATGAACTCTTCATCTCATGTACCCATTTCAATTATTACAATATCAATCCTAAGGGGAATATCCCTCACACAAGGTTAGGCAAGTTACTTAAACTGGCTCAAAATCAATCCGAAACCACGTTCTTGCCACGAGTACTCGACTCCAAATGACCAAAATCTATTCAATTCAATTGCATAATGTAAACTATAACTTCAAGTAACTGATTCCACAAATAAATTCTAAGCTAATACGCGAAATTAGGTAAAATTACCAAAATGCCCTCTGGGCCCACGTCTTCGAATCGGGTAAAATTTACATTTTCAAAATCCTCATACTCTCACGAGTCTAACCATACCAAGACTATCCAAATCCAACGTCGATTCCCTAATCAAAACTCGAAATTTGAGTCTAAGAACTTTCCCCCAATTTTCATCCTAATCCCCAAATTAAATGATGAATTCATGTTTAGATTAATGGGTTGCAAGCAAAAAGGAGTTAAGAATTGTTATCCAATCGATATCTCTAAAAATCCCTCAAAATCTCACTCAAACCTGAGCTCCCAAGCTTAAGTTTTGATAAAAATGGCCAAACCCTCATTTTTAAAATGTTTAATACTGCCTAGGTGGTTGTACATCGCTATCGCATAAAATAAGGTGCGATTGCGTAGAGGAAAATCTGATGGCTCCTGAACTGGGCTATACGAACGCGTGATAAAGCACGCGAATGCGGAAGAGGGAAACGCAGGCATACGCGTTCGCGAACAGGACAATGCGAACGCGTAAAGTAAATGGTCACAGTACCCCCCGTTGCTAGTTATACTACGCGAACGCGAATAGAGGGATGCGAACACGAAGCAGGAGGGGGCAGACTTCTGTGATCGCAAGTGGAAACATGCAAATGCGAAGAACAATTAAATCATCCTCTGAAATTACACTACGCGAACGATGAGGCAAGGCTACGAACGCGATTAAGGAATCAAGACACCAGTAATTCTGCAATTTCAACAAGTTCCAAAATGACCTGTTGAGCGTCTGAAACACACCCGAGACCCCCGGGACCTCAACCAAACATACCAACCAATCTTAAAATATCATTGAAACTTGTTCCAATCTTTGGAACACTCAAAATAAAATCAAAACACCAATTTAATATCGGATTCATGCCTTAGAATTTCAAAAACTCACAAATTACACTTTCGATCAAAAATCCTATCAACTGTCGTCCGAATGACCTGAAATTTTGCACACTCGTCACATTGAACACTACGGAGCTACTCCAACTTCTAGAATTCCATTCCGACACTTGGATCAAAATCTCATAATCGAACCAAAAATTTAAACAATTTAACTTTTGACATTTCAAGCCTAAATTAGCTACGGACGTCCAAAACACAATCCAAACACGCTCCTAAACCCAAAATCACCCAACGGAACCATCAGAGTTCTATTCTGAGGCCGTCTTCACACTGTTCTAACTACGGTAAAATCCTAAAACTTAAGCTATCATATAAGAACTAAGTGCCCCAAAACTTTTCTAAATTCTAAATAAGTCCTCCCATCAACTCACAATAGAAGAAAAAAATGGGGAAAGCAATTAATAGAGGATCAGGGCATAAATTCCTAAAAGAACTGGACAGGTCATCACATCCTCCTACTAGCTAATAGGGAAAGTGAGGGAAAATGTTCTTTGACCTCAACTTTCGAACCTGCCTGTCCAATATTGCCACTGGCTTCTCAACATAAGATAGATCCTTGTCCAACTGGACTGAACTAAAATCCAACACGTGCAACGGATCGTCGTGATACCTCCGGGGTATCGAAACATGAAATACCGGATGAACTCATGCCATGGTGGGAGGTAAGGCAAGCTCATAAGCAACCTCCCAACACGCCGCAATATCTCAAAAGGACCAATAAACCTCGGACTCAATTTCCCTTTCTTTCTGAATCTTGTAACGCCCTTCATAGGAGATACCTGAAGCAGAACCCGTTCTCCAACCATATAGGAAACATCACGAACCTTTCGATCTACATAACTCTTCTATCTGGACTGGGCTATATGGAGTCTATCTTGAATCACCTTAACCTTCTCCAAGCCATCCTAAACCAAGTCTATCCCTAATAATCTAGCCTAACCCAGCTCAAACCAACCCACCGAGGATCTACACCGCCTACTATATAAAGCCTTATACGGTGCCATCTGAATGCTGGACTGATAAGTATTATTGTAGGAAAACTCTGCCAATGGCAAGAACTGATATCATGACCCTCCAAACTCAATCACACACGCACAGAGCATATCCTCAAAGACTCTAAATAGTGCTCTCGGACTATCCATCCGTCTGAGGGTGAAATGTTGTACTCAACTCAACCCGAGTACCTAACTGATGCTGAATGACCCTCTAGAACCGTGATGTGAACTAAGTACCTCTATCTGAAATGATGAAAACTAGAATACAATGTAGACAAATAATCTCCCAGATATAAATCTCCTCCAGATGCTCCGAAGAATAGTTAGTACACATATGAATGAAATGGACAAACTTGGTCAGCGGATCCACGATCACCCAAATGGTATCGAACTTCCTCAAAGTCCGTCGGAGCCCAACTACAAAGTTCATGGTGATCCTCTCCCACTTCCACTCCAGAATCTCTATCTGCTGAAGCAACCCACTCGATTTCTCGTGCTTGTTGATACCCAATTTTTTGCTATTTATTTTATATACTAAAAATACTCTCAAAATAGTATGTGTATGCATACATAAGCATGCCTAAGAGTTTTGGTATTTTTTTCTAATTTTTTAAGATTCGTAAAATCAATTTATTGTCTATTTTAGCAGTACAAAATCCCATAATTATTCTTATAATTACCATTTTGTGTGAATAATTTATTTCTATCCTTATATTTACACCAAAATATAATAAAGGTGATTTTTGCATATTTTTACAAATTTATTTGATATTTTTAAACTAAAATTGCATAAAATTGCAATCATAGCCTATATTATGATTAATGGCATTTTACAATTACAAAATTATTTCAAGTATTTTTAGATTAATTTTTATACATTATTAATTAGTTCAGTGCTTTTAATTTATTTTTGAAATCTTTTAACTATTTTTACATAAATTAAAGGGGAGAAATTGGTTATTTAATATATAGCCATTTTCAATTGCAATTGTAGCCTCAATTTAACCCCCAATTCCACCCCTTATCAAAAGACCCAATTTCAAATTCTAACCCAAACCCACAACCCATTTTCAGACCAGCCTATTTCCTCTTTAAATCTTGGTCGTTGATCATTTTGATCAACGACCATGATCCGTTCTTTCCTTTTTAATTTCCACACCCACCTACCCCTAATCTATTCTATCAGATATGCCGCCTTTGAACTCTCATCTCTCAAACTCTCTCTAGCCCTCCCCGAAACCTTAGCCTCCCCCTACCTTATTCCACCATGATTTCACCGGCGTCCATGGCTTCTCAGGCCATGGATAGCCTATACACACATCCTATGGCTCCTGCATGTCTGTTGTTCGAAGGATGAAGGCTAGACCTTGAGGGTCTTCACTCAGGCCTTCACTGATTCGAAGATTCCGGCTATCTTCGGCCTTGCTCTGGTGGCTCTTGGTCTTTTGAGCCTGTTTATGACATTATCCGGCTTAGATCGAGTATTTTCGAAGCCTTTCTCATTTCTAGGGTTCATCTGGAACCCTAAATATCGAGGTTCTCTCTGATTATTTTAGATCTGTTACATGTTTGCGCTGTTGCTTAAGTCTCTTAAACCTTTTCTCCGATTTTCTTCCAAAAGGGCACTTCTTTTCGATTAGGGTTTCTGGAATGTTCTTAAAATGTTTCTGACTTTTATTCTTCTCCTTTTCTTTGTAAGAATCGACCCCTGCTATATTCTTATTTGCTCTTTTCTGATTCGCATGCCTTTTCGTGTGTTCTTATATTTGTTTTATTATAAAGTTTTTCTGGTATGCTCTCACATGCCTATCTTATGTGTTTCTTTACTCTATTCTCCTACTGAGTTTTAGTCCTTTGTTTGCCTTTTCCGGACTTCGTCTGGATTCTTTCTAGATGTGTTTCATCGACTGTTTCTTTAAGTTTACACTACCTGAACTCGTTTAAATTTCAAGCTTTTCTTGAAACTTGTTTCCTGTACTGGTTTCTATGTTCTACTTACTATTGTGCTTGTATGCTTCTCATGAGACTCTGAAAATATCTCTGAGCATATCTCAATAGTTTGCCTCTTCATCTCTGTATCAAATTGGAGTTTAAAAACCCTAAGATTTGGGGGTTTCCTTTGGCTAATTTGGTTTTTTGTTTGGACAAGGGTTCTGCTTTGAAACCTTGAACTCTTAGACTCACTTTGAGTTTATGAATTGAATTTGAAATCTTTCTGTGTTTGTGATTTCAAAACTTTCTTGCGAGTCTTTAATAATTAGCATGACCTCCTTCTTGCTCGACGTGTCTATGTGTTTTATATATGAGAACTTCTCTTTCAAATATTTTGCCAACTGTTAATTGATTTTTAATCCCTTTAATGTTGCTTATTTGATTGTTATTGATTTTTCCCTAAATTAAAACTTTCCTTTACCTCTTTTCTGACTCGAGTAAGGCTTTCAATGGGATTCTTTACTGGTTATTTTACTGGTTCCCTTTCCTTGTTTTACAAATCAAGTACCACTAGACTTTTACCTTAAATGTCTTATATGTATTTACCCTTTCTCTACCTTGCACGAGATATTTACTTGATTTCCTTCCATAAATAACTTCTGCCCATTACCGTTTGAATTTGGACTCCTTAATTAAAGGAAGTCTATGGGCTGATTGATTTTAATTAGTACATAGTTTCTTAATTATTACTAAACTATAATTCTTGCCTTATTTGCTACACCTGTTCTCAATTATAAATACCCTACTCTTTGATTAACACACACATGATTTTTTATCATCACAACCCTCTTCTAAAACTTAAATTCTTGCTTCTTGATTGCAATCTGGCTTCCCTAAATCTACTGCTTCTCCCTACTTGCTCTTCTAAACTAGTATGTCTTACTTTTGAATCAAGCATCAAATACAATGTGTTTACTTACAAGATTTTCTTTTACTGCTCTATAGAGTTCAGCTTTAAAAAAAAATACTTATGTCTTGCTATATATTGTTGCAATGAATCCCTATCCTCATCCCCTTTATGTGTTTGTGCTGTATTTTAAGACATAGCAATATGTAAAGTTGTTGTCATGGATTAAGACTGGGTCCTTTGGATCCTAGACTTTTTCAATCTCCTATTCCCCCATTCCCTTATGTGTATAGAGTTTAGGTATAGCCTGGCAGCATACGGATGAACTTGACTTTTATAAGGTCATAACTCTCTAATTTTTAAGCTAACAAACTAGTCAGGGGTATGGAAGCAGCCCAGTTGCTAGGCATGAACACCAACCTGCCCTGGCTCCCCCCTAATTCCCTTTCATTACACTTATACTTACTCCTAGTCCCTAAGCTCTGCCCCCCTCTTATGAGCCTTGGTTTGGGAACCTTGAGTTCCATCCGAACTTGGATATTTGTGGACTGGCCCTTCCACACTGTACCATAATCTATTCTGCAATGACATTTGGGGTGTAAGCACTGCCTGGAACTCTTGAAGTTCCTTGGAACTTTGACACATCCCAAATAAGAGAAAGGCTTTGAAAATCTGATCCCAGAAGTTGGTTCATCTCATATTGTTAGATATTGAGTCTGAATTAGGTTTTTTGGATGCAACTGAATTTTCTGATTTAGTTTTATTTTTTCTGCCTGATTCATTTGGTCTGTAATAATTTGTAATAACTTATGGGGTTTAATAAACAAAGGGGAGTGTTACTTACTGTGTGCATACGAGTAGATATCATGTTCATTAGGTATTTACTTCTACAAATCATGTCAAGCTCTACATTTCTGCATCTAGAAATCGTGTTTTAGGTTCTGCACTCTCATATATAAATATTGTTTTAAGTTCTGCATTTCTACATTATTCATATAGAAATCCTTTTTAGGTTCTTCACTTTCATATAGAAATCCTGCTTTAAGTTCTGCAGTTCGTACATAGGTTAATAGTTCTCTGCATTTCTGCATCTCACATAGAAAACATGTCTATAGGATTCTACATTTTTGCCTATCATATAGCAAGCATGTCTATAGGGTTTATGAATACTGTATACGTATCTATCATTAGGAAAATGATTTTTTTAGGCTTAAACAATAATCAATTTCATTCTAGATACCATGCTCATTGGATTTCTGCATTCTTGCTAGACCTGTAAAAATTGTGTAAAATTAACAACGCTAGAAAACATACATATAGGAACTATCAATCAATTCCGAATAACCTCACTCGTTTTAAGATAATCTGCCAGTAATAACGCGTTATCAATTGCAGAACTTGTATTATTCTGTTAAAACTGGCAAAGCTCCTATAACTTGTTTACTTCTTTTCTGAAACCAGTAAATATCATGCCTATAAGTTTCACCTAGGAAAGCCTTAGGGTAAAAGCTATAACTGCATCAGTCTTGAATAATTACAGCCAGGCGGACATAATGCAGACTTCTTGTCTTAGAATATTGGTTGAACCAGTCCGCTTAACGTTTAAGTTTAATTCAGACCTAATCAGTATATGTAAGGCATGCTAAACTACAATCTTTGCTACTCTGAGGAGGATTATTTGAGCCTTTAATTGTTATGTGTACCCCATAATCGTCCTATGTGTTTTGTTTGACGCATTAGAATTTTTACCTTTCTAAACTCTTGAAAAAACCCAAAAAATTCATTCCCTTGATAGGACTAGAAGTCCCAAATGCCTCTGGGACTGATAGGATTGGGACGGGTAATAGCATGCTATAGGTAACGACACCATTTCGTGCTTAATACCTTAATAGGGTGGGAAAGGGTAAATATGGATATGATAACCACACGATAACACCACATGTATAAATGATTACTGGGTGCTGTGTGGGGTGATCCATATTATGTATAAATTTAGGACCCCTTCCCTTATTTATCCATTTTATTTGTTTGCAAACTTCAGATTTTAAACTGCTTTTAACTTGCAACAACTATGTGGAAATTTTCCCTTTTTACTTTTTATTCAAGGTTTTAAAACTGCTTCCCTTATCAAAATTTAGTTTCTTTAACTTCCTTAGTCCCTTGCAACCATTATGTGAAAAACCCTCTTTGCATTTGTAATTCTTGCTTGTCTACTTGGTGTTTGCATTTAAAGACACTACATGGCATGGCCGGGAACCACACTAGTAGATCTTAAGGGGTGCCTAACACATTCCCCTCGAGATAATTTCAAGCCCTTACCCGAACTTTGGTTTTCAATATCAAAACTCTTAGTGTCTTAATGCACTTAATCATTAGGTGGCGACTCTTCAACCTCCAAAAATCAAATTCCCAAGCGGGAATAAAGTTGTCTTCCCGAATGTCGTAAATCCAATTTCACTTTAGAGAAAAAAGGGGGCGTCGAAAGCATGGCGACTCTGCTGCGGATTCTTTAGGCTTCTACCAATGCATGTTATATGTGACTTTACTATTTTCTTTATTGCTTTGTTTAATGCCTTTATTCGAAACTGACTTGTCTTTTTGTTTATTTTTTCTTTAATGCTTTCATTTACTATTTTCCTTCAATACCGTTGTAATTTTAAGCAATTATTGTAATCATTATGAACGTGAAAATACGTGGCAATTTGTTTCATTCTTGTAATTTCATTTTTCAACATCATATTCCACTCGTGCCAAACAAATACCATAGCAACACTTGATGAGTGGTTGCGCTCTTCCCATATTATTACCCCCTAAATTTGGCAAAGGCATATTTGCAGTAAAACTAGTTGATCAACGGTGCAGTCGACGGTTCCGTGCCTTTCCCTCTTGAGTTGTCTGCTCAAGGGTACCGGTCTAGCACCCCATAGAAACCTTATTTTGTTTAACTGTTCATGCATCACTGTCAAACCTAGTCGAGTCAGTTATGCTATCCACATAATGACTCTTTAAGCTAGCCTATCCAAAGTCCACTGGGTTCCCTTGGAACCCAAACGAACAACACCATACTCTGTGCATTTATTTGGAGAACTAAATGCCATTATGCCAATTATTGATTTACATAGTCGAGTCTGGCAGGGGTAAGGGACTAACGCTTTATTTTGAAGAAAATGAGGCACGAAATCCCCAGATTCGGCATGGTGACCAATATTAACCCGAGGTTGCTAAGATGGTGGGAGGACCTTCATTCCGGTGACCGAACTCTTGCCCGCAAGTATTTGGGAAACATACCCTCTCTTTTGGAAATTCGGTCGGACAACAAAACCGTAGAGGCTGCGACCTTATTTTGGCACAGTGATAGATCAATATTTCAATTTGGTGACCTTGAAATGACACCATTGCTCGAGCAAATAGGTGGGTTAGCTGGTATTCCTTGGGAGACTCCGGGTTTGGTCATGCCATAAAACCGCTAGGTAAGGGTTTCTTCAAAATGATGGGGCTGAAGAAAAATTCAAACTTGACTTGTTTGAAGGATTCCTATATCCCTTTAGACTACCTGTACGAGAGGTACAGTCATAGTAAGTCCTACTGCAACTATCCAGATGAATTCACCCTCACATTATTAGGGCATATCCACAGGACAGCTTTCGTCTTCATGTTCTGCTTCCTGGGAATGATAGTGTTTCCCATGAAGAAGGCTAGGATCCATACCAGATGGCATGCCCCAAATTCATGGGACATAACCAGTGCTCGACCGGGTATCCCTAGTCAAGCGGACCTGGGTGCCCTTCCTATCTCACGCGTACCCCGTATTTTCATTGTTTGTTAATCAAAGGAAATGGTCATTTATAATTAAAACACCATTTTTGCAAAACATACATAATCACTTAATGAGGTTTACAACTTTCATCGCCCAATATATTGAATAAATATTTATATTAGTTCGCAACCCACATTTACTGTCTATGAAGCCTCTAAACATGAAAAATGGATGATATAGTACTTGCCGGTAACAAGGCTCCGGCTATACCTTATACAAATATCAAAACAAGATCCAAAACGAAAGCGGCATGAGCCACGCAGGGCCCTGAAAGGAAGGGGCTCACCAATTCAGCTGACAGGGAGTGATAAGGAGCTACGGTCGGTGGACTAGAGTACCTGCTATGGATCCACCTACAATCATAACACGAATGTAGCATCCCGACAGAAGGGACGTCAGTACATTTGAATTGTACTGGTATGTATAACAAACCTTACCCTCAGTAACCTCAAGCCATACACAAATAATAAACAATAGAAGGAAGCAATAATTGAGTACACACAAGGAAGACAATCAAGGAAAACAAGTTAACAAACTCTCCTTTCCCCATCATCATTTCCACATTTTCAATTTCACAACGTTCTCATATTTCATTTCAATAATGATATCGATCACTTTCCACCCTTATTACCTTGGACACCCTTATCACCACAACCCACACCTTATTACTTCGTGTTGCGGCGCGCAACCCGATCCCACCGAGAAATCACAATTCACAAAACAATACAACAACAATAATAATTTTACAAGGATAACCACAACAAGTTTTAAGAACAACAACCACAATTCCAATAACAATAGCAACACAACTCAGAAAAGGATTAGGTGACTATCCATACCATTTCCATCTTTTTCAACAGCCCGTTATACCATTTAGATCACAACAATAGTTTTCCACTACTATCCACAAGAGATGATATCACAGTTGTTTCAATTTCACCAATTACGATTCCTCTCTATCATTTATTCCACAGTCCTTGCCACATAACATATTCGCAATCACAACTTAGTTTATTTCCATTTACTTGTACAATCATATCAGATGTTTTAACCAACAACGCATAAGACACAATATTTACATGAATTCACAAATAGTTCACACAAGTAAACACATCCTGCTCACAAGAGTTTAACTTCACAACTAATTCATGGAGATATCACATACCAAGTATTCGGACACCAAACACGGTGATTTTACAAAGGTTAAAGTTAGCTATACATACCTGGAGCTGAATCCCTTTTTAATTTCTACTTCTCATTCACCAGAAATCTAGCACTGTAAATATAGTGCACAAATTAATACACGTTTCTTAGAATCAAAGTTCACAATCACTACCCGAACGTATTTAGGTTATCAACCCTCCCTTACAGAATTATTTATCCCCACCTAATTACTCTTACTAGATTTTAGGTTTTAAAGAACATACATGTGTATTTAAACTTCCATTTTCAAGGATCAGTTCATGAGAATTCCCCCTTCTATTTAAAAGTTTAAAATCAATGAAAAAGGGTTGGGGATTCTATCTGCAAGAGTGGAGATGAAGACAAGTAGTTGGAATTTTTCGGGCTTGGATGACTTTGGAAAATCACTTGAAGAGGATGAGACATTCTCTCTCAAGAACCCTCTCTTCCTTCTCTCTAGTTTTATCCAGAAAATGTGTAAAAATGAAGTGTTGGGGTGTTTTATTGAAGAAGAGATCGGGTTGAAAAATTAGAAAATCTGGAATCGAGTCGGGTCTGCGGTCGCACTCTGCGATCGCAGAGTGGAAATGTGGTCCGCATAATGGACCGCAGAAGGGCTCCTAAAATCTGACTTCTCTGCCTGGGTTTGCGACAGAAATACAGTCAGCATTTCTGTTCTGCGGTCGCCTAATGCGCCGTAGAATTGACCTTCACAATTCCTTGAGGAATTTATGCGATGGTTATGCAGTTTGCATATGGATTATGCGATCACATAATGGACCGCATTTTCAACATCAATTCCAACTAACTCACTGGTTAACTCTGCGGCAGAAATGCGGTCCGCATACCTGATCTGCAATCGCATTCTGGACCACATAATGGAAATTTTCTGGAAAATTTTGATTCTTGATTTTTAAGTGCAAAATTGGTAAAAAGGAATATTACACATTCGTAACACATATTCAGATCTTGGCACTACGAGCTACTAGGTTTTAAGCTCAAAATTTTATGGGGCCTTACACCAGACTAGCCAAGGACACCAAGACACTAATGGAGGGGATTGAAGGGCGACATTTCAGCATAGTGCCCATGCTTATTGCAGAGATATACCAAGCTTTGGAAAATTTTCAACGAGGGGCCAGTCATTTTGAGGGTTGTAACTTATTACTCCAACTCTGGCTTATAGAACATCTCCAAAAGGGTCGATATCATCAAGAGCTTCTGGAAGGCCGTGGAATGATCATATAGCCTTTCACCATCCCAATAGAATGAACTATATGCCTGACATGTTTGGTCGGCTGGGGGATGCTCGAGGATGGGTAGAGCTATTTCAAAACTTGAAAGAAGACAAGGTACAGTGGATGTTCGAATGGTTCCCCACTGGAGAGTTCATCATCCGCTCTCGGGATGCTCTATTTCTTATACTCATTGGTCTGAGGGGGACTTATCCCTATGTCTCTCTACGAGTCATGAGGCAGGCATGGAGGAAGAAAGTCGTACCAAAGATCGAGAAGATGAGTCATTTCAAGTCTAATTTCCAAGACGACGATAGCCCATACAATTGTCAAGCTCAACAAATGTTGAACAGTAAGATCATCCTGGAAAAGGATTCCATAGAGCCTGTCAGATATCATGCCGGCTACACCTCGTACTATCCTAGTTGGATAGAAGAAGATTATTCTGGGTTAGGACATCCCAGGTCTGCTCGAGGTCACATGGTCATCGACAAAAGGGCTGAGTTACAGGTTAAATACAATCAGTTGCGCAAAAGGATCAGGGAGTGCGAGAGTGAGCATCAGGAGATTCAAGAGGCTAATCAAAAGTTGATCGAGGAATGGAAGGATATGGCTATCAGAGCCAACAAGAGCCCAGGGCATTTGGAGCGAGGGTTAGTAGAGCTAGAAGTGAAGTTCATCCGGAGGATCGAGAATTGCCAAAACACCGAGGGTAATGAAGGAGGACATTTGGCTAGGGCTTATTTGCTGCTGGGATTGCGTGAGATGGTGACGTTGTTCGATAGAGCCAAAGATGCCGAGTTTGGGGAAGGTCCTTTTGGGACCAAATAGTTGGGAGTTTCTTTTTCTTAGGCTTACCTCGGGCACAACGAGGCACCCAATTTAGGACACAATTTATATTCTTGTACTATGTGTTTAAATATTGCAATATTTTTCACATAATCCGTACTAACTTGCTACCTTTTTTGTTTTTACTTTTATTTTTTATTCCCCTCCCCAAAAGGTTAGTTCATGCATTCTGGCATCGTGATCCTACTCCAGAAGATCTAAGGGCCCTCCTCCTCCAAGTCCTATAAAAAACAGGGGCAAAGCAAAAATGGAAGATTTGAACAACGTCATAAAGGAGAACTCAGCTGAAAGGGTAGAGATTCCTCAGGGTGTTTAGGTATCCAAAAAAAGTGTCGCTCAGCTCGAACAAAAGTTACTGAAATTTCAAGAAGAACTAGACCAAGTTCGGAACTTGGCGAGTCTGTCATTATCCCTCACAACTCAAAACATCAACTTTCCCAATGGTCAACACCCCATACCTCCATAGAACATCCCGAAGCCGCACAAACAACCCGCTAATCATCAAAATTGCAACACATGTCACAACAACGCTCCACTCCTCATCCCTGAACCATCAAGTGATCATCCCCACCGCACTCCCATCTATGCGAAAACCCTACCACAATACACTCAACCCTTTACAAACACACTAGAGTCTGATGACAAGGACTCTCTCATCAAAAACCTGGCTACCGAGCTCAAGAAATTGACTAGCTGAGTCCAGGGCATTGAAGGAAATAAAGGCATTGAAGGGCTGAATTATGAGGAGCTTTGCATTTAGCCAGACGCCGAACTTCCCGAGGGCTACAAACCTCCCAAGTTTGAAATGTTTGACGGTTCAGGTGATCCCATAATCCATTTGAGGACATACTGTGATAAGCTGGTCGGCGTAGGAAGAGATGAGAAGATCCGCATGAAACTTTTCATGGGAAATTTGAAAGGCGATGTGCTACCTTGGTACATTAGCCAAGATCCAAAGAAGTGGACGAGCTGGGTTGGAATGGCGTCCGATTTCATGGACAGGTTCAGGTTCAATACAGAAAATGCACCAGATATCTTCTATATCCAGAATTTGAAAAAGAAACCTACTGAGACATTCCACGAGTATGCTACTCGATGGAGATCCGTGGCTTCTAATGTCAGGCCAGCCTTAGAAGAAGGACAGATGAACCGATTTTTTGTCCGAGCTCAAAATCTACAGTATTATAAGAGGTTAATGGTGGTAGAGGGGGAAAAATTCTGCGATATCATCAAGCTAGGAGAAAGGATTGACGAGGGCATTAAGAGCATATAGTCACTAATTTTGAGGCACTACACGCTACCAACAAGGCCCTACAATCTGGTGGCACATCCAGGAAAAAGGACGTGAGTGCTGTGATGGTTGCACAGCGAACCAAGTCCCCAGTAAAATACCAAGCCTACCCGATACCTCCTCTCACACACCAGCCTATCCCCAATTACCAAGCACCTCCGCCCTCTTACCAAATTCCATCACCGGCTTACCAATCACCCCCTCCCCCATATATCACCCCACCTCACCAAGATATTCCCAACCTGCACCCGTCTACCAAGCCTATAATGCTCACTACCAATCACATCCCACCCACCAAAACTTCCCCAGGCTACGCCCTAGCTTCGACTGTATACCTTTCAAAAAATACACCGCCATCGCCGATCCAATCGACCAACTGTATGAAAGACTTAAAGAAGCCGTTTACATCACCCCAACCCCGTTCATAACTCTAGAAAATCCTTCCCAGTGGGTCAATCCAAATAAAACCTGTGTGTACCATTTGGGCATTAAAGGGCATACCATTGATGAGTGCCTATCTCTGAAAGACAAAATCCAAGCTCTAAATGACAACAAAATCATCGTGGCCAAGGAACCTGCTCCTAATGTACACAACAATCCTTTGCCTGATCATAAGGGCGGTGGTGTGCATATGATCGAAGAAGAAGATGATTGGGACCCCAAAGGGTCAATTGGATTAATTGCCGAAGGTGATGAGCCTAAGAAACCAACCGTCCATTGAATCCAACTGTAGTCCATATCCTGCCCTCTGGGGATGCTAAAGTAAACATGTATGTGCCTCTCGAGCTAGATGCACCGTTATCCAAAAGGACCGCAGAGCCGATTGAGGTGGAGTTTGGATCTCCAAAGGTACCATTTGAAGTTGCTGTGTTGCCATCCAAGATGAGAGTGCCTATTCCTTTAGCGATATCAGCAGTAATGCCATTCCAGACACAGGCCATTCCTTGGGATTACACCGAGAGGCAAGAAGGAAGGGAAAAACCAAGTCTGGAGAAGCGATCGCAACACAGGGTATGACCTGAACTGGCAGAATTTATACTCCGGGGCACTTAGTTGAATCAAGTAAGCTGGCCTCTGGACGGTCTATTGAAACTGGACCTGATGATCTCAGTGGAAGATATAGGCGAAAAAGTACTTAGTTGTTGATAAATTAAATAAAAGACTAGCGCAGATCTCCATTCTAGCTCTACTGTAGAGCTCTGAGGCACACAAGAACGCGCTAATGAAGATACTCATTGAGGCATACGTACCCAGCAATATAACTGGAGGAGAGGTGGAAAATATGGTCGGGCAGGTATTGGAGAGTCATAAGATCATTTTCCACGAGGATGAGTTGCCCCCTGAAGGCTTAGGACATAACAAAGCGTTGCACATCACTATGCAATGTGAAGACTATTTCATCACCAGAACATTGATTGATGGAGGGTCCAGCCTCAACATTTGTCCATTGGTAACCCTTAGAACAATGGGGAAAAGTCTTCATGAAATCAAGGATGGGGCTATCAGCGTCAAAGATTTTGATGGCTCCCAAAGGTCCACTATTTGGGAGATCACATTATATCTGCAAATGAGGCCAACTTGGTTCGATGTTGATTTTCAAGTAATAGACATCCCAACATCCTACAACTTACTACTAGGACGACCTTGGATCCACGTCGCTGGATCCGTGGCCTCAACCCTTCACCAAGAAGTGAAGTTCGAGTGGAATCACCAAGAGGTTATTATTCATGGTGACGGGAGTAACCCCATATACAGTCGCCAAACAATCTCAGCGATTGAAGGGAGAAGAAAGCTAGGAGGAGAAACTTACTACCACATTGAGCGAGTCAACGCCATGGACAAAGATAAGTTGTGGGATAACAATATAGAAAGTATCCTGAATTGGAGCAGGTATGAAAGTGGCAAAGGGCTCGGCAAGAACCTTCAGGGAATCACCAAGCCTATCAAACTGAAGAAGCACGGCACCACTTTCGAATTAGGGTATAGATATACTTGGGAAGAATTCCAGCACTGGTCGCCACCATGGCGCAGCCCCTAATATCCGCTGGAGCACCCGATACACTGCCTGGAACAGACTTTCCAGCCGATCGACATCATATATGGGTAAGACGATGATGAAGCATTAGCAGCAATGAAGAGCCTGTTCTTGGAAGATGAAAATATGGACTGTCATGTCATTCTCGAGAAGGAAGGGCAGGAAGGCCCTTCCAAACAGGCAATGAGCCGAGGAGAGCGCCTCAACAATTGGTCCATCAGAACCACCAAGGCCCGGAAAGCTTCGGGCATTACTATTACTTATCTTGATGAACCAATGAATGTGACATGCGACGAGATAATGCAACAAATAGACATAGAATCAGAAGAGGATGAGATACCAGAAGAGGTCGTTAAAGAGGTTGAAGACTTTGAGAATAGACCTAAGTCTAACCTGGACGAAACCAAGGTCGTCAACCTGGGGGATATAGAGAATGTCAAGGAAACGTGCATCAGTGTTCACCTGTCACCGTCAGAAAAGGAAGAGTACACGAAGTTCTTAAAAGAATATGAGGACATATTTGCCTTGTCATATGATGATATGATCGGTCTCAGTACATCTATTGTAGCTCACAAACTGCCAACATATTTGACATGTCCACCGGTAAAACAGAAGCTCAGAAAGTTCAAGCAAGACATGAGTTTGAAAATCAAAAAAGAAGTTACCAAGCAAGTCAAAGCCAAGGTCCTCAGGGTAGTGAAATACTCGACGTGGTTGGCCAACATCGTGCCAGTACCAAAGAAAGACGGGAAAGTCAGAATCTGTATCGACTACCGGGACCTTAACAGGGCTAGTCCAAAAGACGAATTCCCACTGCCAAACATACACATCCTGATCGACAACTGCGCCAAGCACGAGCTGCAGTCATTCGTTGATTTTTTTGCTGGATACCATCAAATATGGATGGACAAAGAAGATGTAGAGAAACCGGCTTTCATCACGTCGTGGGGAATGTATTATTACAAGATGATGTCGTTTGGATTAAAGAATGCTGGGGCAACCTACATGAGGGCCATGACTACTATTTTCCATGACATGATACACAAAGAAATCGAGGTGTATGTAGATGATGTCATCATCAAATCCAAGAAAGCCACTGACCACGTGGAAGATTTAAGAAAGTTCTTCAACAGATTGAGAAGGTATAACCTAAAACTGAATCCCGCCAAGTGCGCTTTCGGGGTTCTAGCCAGAAAATTGCTTGGTTTCATTGTAAGTCGGCGGTGAATAGAGCTCGATCCGTCAAAGGTCAAGGCCATTCAAGAATTACCACCTCCAACGGACAAGAAAGAGGTTATGAGTTTCTTGGGGAGACTCAACCACATCAGCCGGTTCATAGCCCAGTCCACCTTCATTTGTGAACCTATCTTTAAGATGTTGAAGAAGGACACCGCCACTAAATGGACTGATGATTGTCAGAAAGCCTTCGACAGAATCAAGGAATACCTGTCAACGCTGCCAGTTCTGGTTTCGCCCAAACCAGGTAGACCGTTATTGCTCTACGTTGTAGTACTGGATGGAACATTTGGTTGTGTTTTGGGACAACATGATGAAACAAGGAGAAAGGAGAAAGCCATCTACTATCTGATCAAGAAGTTCACCCCGTACAAGGCCCAGTATTCCCTACTAGAATGCACCTGTTATGCTCTAACTTGGGTAGCTTAGAAGTTGAGGCATTTTTTCTGTGCCTATACCACTTATCTCATATCAAGGATGGATCCGCTGAAATACATCTTCCAGAAGCCCATGCCCATGGGCAAGCTGGCAAAATGGCAAATTCTATTGAGTGAGTTTAAGATTGTCTACGTGACTCAGAGAGCAATCAAAGGACATGCATTAGCCGATCATCTTGCTGAAAACCCCGTGGGCAGAGAATACGAGCCTCTAAAGACGTATTTTCCCGATGAGGAAATTTATTTTATAAGAGAAGATATCACAGAATCCTATGATGGTTGGAGAATATTTTTTCAACGGAGCAGCAAACTTTAAAGGATTTGGAATAGGAGTAGTTCTAGTGTCAAAAACAGGTCAGCATTATCCGGTGTCCGCCAAACGCAGGTTCCCGTGCACCAATAATATGGCCGAGTACGAAGCCTGCATCTTAGGGCTCAAGCTGGCCATTGACATGAACGTTCAGGAGTTACTAGTGATCGGGGACTCAAATTTGCTCATACATCTGGTCCGAGAAGAAAGGGCAACCAAAAACTCCAAAATACTCCAATACTTGCATCACGTACAAGAGTTGAGGAAGAGGTTTACAAAGACAGAATTCCGGCATGTCCCCAGAGTTCAGAATGAGTTCGCTGATGCATTGGCTATTCTATCATCCATAATTCAACATCCAGATAAGAACTTCATTGATCCTATCCTAGTAAAAATCCATGATCAGCCTGCCTATTGTGCTCATGCCGAGGAAGAAGCAGACGGAAAACCATGGTTCCATGATATTAAGAAATATTTGTCAACAGGAGAATATCCAGAACTTGCAAACACTACTTAAAAGCACACACTGCGGAGGTTATCCAATAACTTCTTTCACAACGGAGGAATCCTATATAGGAGGACTCCCGATTTGGGATTACTAAGGTGTGTCGCAGCAAAGGAAGCATCTAGGTTGTTGGAGGAGGTTCATGCGGGGACCTGTGGCCTGCAATTGAATGGTTTCGTCTTAGCCAAGATATTACTCCGAGCTGGTTACTTTTGGATGACTATAGAGACAGACTACATCCTGTATGTTCAGAAATGTCATCATTGCTAAATCCATGCAGACATGATAAAAGTGCCTCCTAACGAGCTCAATGCAATAAGCTCACCATGGCCGTTCGCCGCTTGAGGAATGGATGTCATTGGACCTATCGAGCCTGCCACATCAAATGGGCACAGGTTCATTCTAGTGGCAATTGATTATTTCACCAAATGGGTTAAAGCAGCATCATATAAGGCGGTAACAAATAAGGTTGTGGCAGACTTTGTCCGCGACCGTATCATATGCCGATTCGGCATCCCAGGGTCAATCATCACTGATAATGGTTCCAATCTCAACAGGGACTTTATGAAAACAATGTGTGAAAACTTCAGGATCAAGCACAAGAACTCTACAGCGTACAGACCTTAGATGAATGAAGCTGTATAAGCGGCCAATAAGAACATAAAGAAGATACTAAGGAAAATGATATAGAAACACAAGAAGTGGCATAAAAAGCTATAATTTGCTATGTTAGGGTACCGCACCACGGTTCGCACATCAACCAGGGCGACTCCCTATATGTTGGTTTATGGCACCGAGGCAGTCATCCCGGCCGAGGTAGAGATTCCCTCCCTGAGGATTATGTAGGAAAAAGAACTTGAAGATGCAGAATGGGTAAAGAGTCGCTACAAGCAATTAGCCCTTATAAACAGAAAAAGAATGGACGCAGTTTGCCATGGTCAATTGTATCAGAAACGATGTCCAGAGCCTTCAACAAGAGAGTCAGGCCAAGATAATTTGCGCCAGGGCAGTTAGTACTGAAGAAGATTTTTTCGCAATAATACGAAGCCAAAGGAAAGTTCTCTCCTAATTGGCAAGGTCCGTACATGGTTCACCGGGTTCTAACTGGAGGAGCCCTCATACTTGCAGAAATGGATGGAGAAGTTTGGCGAAAGCCAATCAATTCAGATGCAGTGAAGCGATACTATGTGTAACCATTAAGATTCCTTTATGATGTAATATGAACTACGTTTAACCTGATTCCCATTTAAGAGGGGATACGTAGGTAGCCTTATGGGTTCGGTCACAATTCAATAAAATTTTCATTTCCCCTGATACTGGAAACTGGGGCAAAATTTTAAGGAGGACCCTCAAATTTCCGAAGTTGATCTTCGCCAATCATCACACACAGCCATCAGAAGCACCGGCATAGTAAACTGGGGTAGAATTTTAAGGGGGACCCTCAAAATTTCGGAGCAAAAGAGGTTGCAATATCTTGAACCGTGGCGCAGTCATCGGTTCATCTAAAACCATTTTACCGATTTTGTATTTACATCATATTTTTATTATTTTGCTAAATCATGCATGGCTACTGTCAAAATATCTTTGTTTAGCAATGCTACCCCAAATGAAAGCAAGAGTCGAGTAGGACAAGAGAGGTCCATGAGAAGACGAACTAACCTTCCCCTTTACAAAACTCACAATTTTTCTTTGGATGTAGGCACCCCAGACATAAAGTCATCGGATACGATTACAAGCTCATATTTTTCAGGAATACGACTCTCAAAATCGTCACCTACTTACAAGTGCTATCCGCGCACGACATTCCCAGCAGCCACAATGACGATCATCTACCGACCATCATCCATCAGCTAAGAGATTTCGTTACTCCACACCTTTATTTATTGCATTGCATAAGGCTACCTTTCTGCCTTCCGAGACTAAGCACTCTCTCCATCTGCATTTTCGCATTGTATAAAGCTACGTTTCTGCTTTCCGAGACTAAGCACTGTCTCCATCTGCATTTTTCACATTGCATAAAGCTACTTTTCTGCCTTCCGAGACTAAGCACAGTCTTCATCTGCATTTTTACATTGCATATGGCTACTTTTCTACCTTCCAAGACTAAGCACTATCTCCATCAGCATTTTTCGCATTGGATAAGGCTACTTTTCTGCCTTCCGAGACTAAGCACTGTCTCCATATGCATTTTTCGCATTGCATAAGGCTACTTTTCTGCCTTTCGAGACTAAGCACTGTCTCCATCCTGCATTTTTCTCTACATTGCATAAGGCAACCATTCTACCTTTCTAGATTAAGATCTACCTCCATCTGCATGGCTGAAAGATCGCCAACTTTATTTAAATCTCTATATCGGCTGAAATATCGCCAACTCTATTTAGATCCCTACATCGGCTGAAATATCACCAATTTTACTTAAATATTTTCATCGGCTGAAATATCGCCAACCTTATTTAAATCTCGATATCGGCTGAAAGATTGCCAGTTATACTTAAACCCCCATCATCATCATCTATACTTTTGCTTTCTGTTGGCTGAAATATCGCCCTTTACATTTTTCTACATCGGCTGAAAAATCGCTAGCTTTATTTAAATTTTTGTCAGCTGAAATATCGCCATTTAAATTGTTTCTACAACGGCTGAAAGATCGCTAGCTTTATTTAAATTTCTGTCGGCTAAAATATCGCTATTTAGATTTATTCTTCACATCGTCTGAAATACCTCCAAATCTTGCATTTCATTGGTTGAAATATCGCCAAACCATCCAAAGGCGTCATTTTTTGGAGGCACCATCTTCATAGCCCGAGAACGCCATGACATGGCCCGAGAACCCCGTTTTATATTCTGCACATCATTATTCAAAGGCATCATGGTTCGGAGGCCCCATTGTCATGGCTCGAGAACATCATTTCATAGCCTGCAAATCCTTTATTATGCGCTGCATGGCCCAGGACGTCATGGTCTAAGGACGTCATCTTAACCATCCAAAGACAACATTCATGGTCCAATGGGAACCTGCATCACGTTTAGAATTCCGCACGATATGCTTTAATTACTCAATTACGGGTACATCAGCCGGCAATGACCATTACAACAGGAGTGATCTCGACCCAGTTCTCATAACCCATCAGTCCCTGACCAACCTTCCCAACCTAAATATTGCGCCCGTCTCTTCGAAACCTCCATCGGCACACACCGTCGATGTATCCTGAACTATATATGATCTGATTCCTATAAAACCAGGAATATGTAGGCAGCACAAATACCAAATCTCGGTCAAAACCTTTGCAAGTCATCTCTCTCGATCAAAATTGGTCATCATATCTTCACCCGACAACTCTTTCATCCTTCCCGGGTAAAGAGGGGCAGCTGTTGGTACCCTATTTTTCTATATGTATTTTATATACTCAAAATACTCTCAAAACAGTATGTGTATGCATACATAAGCATGACCAAGAGTTTTGGTATTTTTCTTTAATTTTCTAAGATTCATAAACTCGATTTATTGTCTATTTTAGCAGTACAAAATCCCGTAATTATTCGTAAAACAACAATTTTTGTGAATAATTTATTTCCATCCTCATGTTTATGCCAAAATATAATAAAGATGATTTTTCCATATTTTTTACAAATTTATTTGATATTTTTAAACTAAAATTGCAATCATAGCCTATATTATGATTAATGGCATTTTACAATTATAAAATTATTTCCAGTATTTTCAGATTAATTTTTATATATTATTAATTAGTTCAGTGCTTTTAATTTATTTTTAAAATCTTTTTAGCTATTTTTACATAAATTAAAGGGGAGAAATTAGCTATTTAACACATAACAATTTCCAATTGCAATTGTAGTGTCAATTTAACCCCCCAATTCCACCAATAATCAAACGACCCAATTTCAAACTCCAACCCAAACCCACAACCCGTTTATAGACCCGTCCGTTTTCTCTTTTAATCTTGGTCGTTGATCATTTTGATCAATGGCCATGATCCGTTCTTTCCTTTTTAATTTTCATACCCCCTAACTTAATCTATTCTATCAGATATGCTTCCTTTGAACTCTCATCTCTCAAACTCTCTCTAGCCCTCCCCGGAACCCTAGCCTCCCCCTACCTTGTTCCACCATGATTTCACCAGTGTCCATGGCTTCTCAGGCCATGGACAACCTATACACACCTCCTATGGCTCCTGCATGCCTGTTGTACAAAGGATAGAGGCCAGACCTCGAGGTTCTTCACTCAGGCCTTTACTGATTTGAATATTCCGACAATCTACGGCCTTGCTCCAGTGGCTCTTGGTCTGTTGAGCCTGTTTATGACATTATCCGATGTAGATCGAGTGTTTTCAAAGCCTTTCTCATTTCTAGGATTCATCTGGAACCCTAAATATCGAGGTTCTCTCCGATTATTTTAGATCTGTTACATGTTTGCACTGTTGCTTAAGTCTCTTAAACCTTTTCTCCGATTTGCTTTCAAAAGGGCACTTTTTTCGATTTGGGTTTCTGGAAAGTTCTTAAAATGTTTCTGACTCTTCTTCTTCTCCTATTCTTGGTAAGAATCAACCCCTAATATGTTCTTATTTGCTCTTTTCTGATTCGCATGCCTTTTCGTGTGTTCTTATATTTGATGTATTATGAAGGTTTTCTGGTATGCTCTCACATGCCTATCTTATGTGTTTCTTTACTGTATTCTCCTACTGAGTTTTAGTGCTTAGTTTGCCTTTACTGGACTTTGCCTGGATTCTTTCTAGATGTGTTTCATCGACTGTTTTTGTAAGTTAACACTACCTGAACTCGTTTAAATTTCAAGCTTTTCTTGAAACTTGTTTCCTGTATTGGTTTCTATGTTCTACTTGCTATTGTGCTTGTATGCTTCTCATGAGACTCTGAAAAGGTCTATGAGCCTATCTCAATAGTTTGCCTCTTCATCTCAGTATCAAATTCGAGTTTAAAAACCCTAAGATATGGGGGTTTTCTTTGGGTAATTTGGTTTTATGTTTGGACAAGTGTTCTGCTTTGAAACTTTGAACTCTCAGATTCACTTCGAGTTTGTGAATTGAATTTGAACTCTTTCTGTGTTTGTGATTTAAAAACTTTATCGCTAGTCTTTAATAATTAGCATGACCTCCTTTTTGCTTGTCGTGTCTATGTGTTTTATATATGAGAACTCCTCTTTCAAATGTTTTGCCAACTAATAATTGATTTTGAATCCCTTTAATGTTGCTTATTTGATTGTTACTGACTTTCCTAAATTAAAACTTTCCTTTACCTCTTTTCTGATTCAAGTAAGGCTTTCAATGGGATTCTTTACTGGTTATTTTACTGATTCGCTTTCCTAGTTTTACAAATCAAGTACCACTAGACTTTTACCTTAAATGTATTCGTATTTACCTTTATTTTTGTACCTTGCACGAGATATTTACTTGATTTCCTTCCTTAAATAACTTCTGTCCATTACCGTTTGAATTTGGACTCCTTAATTAAAGGAAGTCTATGGGCTGATTGATTTTAATTAGTACGTAGTTCCTTAATTATTACTAAACTATGATTCTTGCCTTATTTGTTACACCTGTTTTCAATTATAAATGCACTGCTCTTTTATTAACACCCACACACAATTTTTAATCATCATAACTCTCTTCTAAAACTTACATTCTTACTTCTTGGTCGCAATTTGGCTTCCTTAAATCTACTGCTTCTCCCTACTTGCTCTTCTGTACTGGTATGTCTTACTTTTTATTCAAGCATTAAATACAATGTGTTAACTTACAAGCTTCTTTTAATTACTTTATAGTGTTTTGCTTTAAAAAATAAATACTTATATCTTGCTATCTGTTGTTGCAATGAATCCCTATCCCCTTTATATGTTTGGGCTGTATTTTAAGACATGGCAACATGCGAAGTTGTTGTCATGGATTAAGCTGTGTCCTTTGGATCCTAGTCTCTTTCAATCTCCTTTTCCCCCATTCCTTTATGTGTATAGAGTTTAGGTATAGACTGGCAGCATATGAATTGCTGTCCATGGCTGAGCCTGACCTTCAAAAGGTTCTAACTCTCTAATTTTTAAGCTGACAAGCTGGTCAGGGGTGTGCCAGCAGCCAAGTTGCTAGACATGACCACCAACCTACCCTAGCTCCCCCTAATTCCCTTTCATTGCACTTACACTTACTCCTAGTCCCTAAGTTTTGGCCCCTCTTATGAGCCTTGGTTTGGGAACCTTGAGTTCCCTCCGAACTTGGACACTTGAGGGCTGGCCCTGATAAGTTGGCATTTTACCAACTTATCTTGCCTTTAAACCTATACGTTTGCTACGTTTGAGTGATAAAATCGTGTATTTAATGGCATTTACTTCAATTTTATTGGTTGTATGTGATTCAGAAGTAATGGTAAATAAACCAAGTGAAAACAAGTCAAAAAGAAGCTTAAAAGAGGAAAAATCTGGGCAATGCCCAGATAGGTCTCATTTGCGAGAGAAACTTGGGAAATGCGAGTACAACATGGTTAGTAATTGCGAGAAATTCATGGGAATTGTGAAGCAAGGCAAAATAGGCAGTTTTCACAAATGCGAAGATCACTTCGCAAATGCGAAGTCAACCAAGATAGTCAACCTTCGCAAATGTGAAGGTCTCATCGCAAATGCAAACAAGGGAAGTCTAGGCAATGTTGGGAATTGCAAAATTTTTGTTCGCAATTGCGTATATCGAACTTCAGGCCTCGGCAATTCTGGAATTTCATTTTTTTATCCCCAAACCATTTTTATACACGACCAAGCAAATTTTTGGGATATCTTTGGCTCATTTTCAGTTCATAGAATTAGAGAGAACATTTATTGAAGCTAGGGTTTTGCGCACACACACTTCGGTTTGAAGATTTGAAGTTTGTGGTTAAGATTTTCTTACCCATTTATGTTTATTTCTTCATTTCCTTGCTTTGTATTGTATATCTAAGTGTGTAGTATTTTATTAAACACTTGAATCTTGTTTATGAAAATATTCTTGTTTAAAGTGTGAATTAAATACCTTGTTGTGCTTATGTATTGAATGATTTTTATTCTTTTATGAAGTAAGTTATTTTTTCTTTAATTATTCTTGTTCTTTAATGTTTCCAAAGGGATTATCTAACCCTAAGACTCGCCCATTAACACCGAATTGATTTTGGAAAAGATAATTTGGGGTTGGGAAAGATTAATTAACAAGAAATTAAGGCGTTAACCCTCATTTTATAGATTCTACCTAGTGATAGGATTGAACTACTTGTGGCCCTTCCGGGTGTGCTTAATCTTCTATATGTTTTAGGAATAATTCAATTAGGAAGTCTTGTTAGTCTTCGGAAGAAGCTAATTAAGAATTATTATCCGTGGCTAATTAACATAAACTCGCTCATATTTGTAAAATCGTGAAATACATTGGATCGTTACTTGAGTGTAATTCCCGATGCAACCATAATTGTAGCCATTGATCATTTTACTTGCTTTCTAGGTTAGTTTCCACTCCCGCATTTAGGTATAAACATTTTCAAACCAAAATTCTTAGTGTTTGGCATTGCGCGATAAGCGATAATTTTCTTACATTCCTAATCGCCTACACATTGTTCTCTTTGGGATTCGACCCCGACTCATAGTTGGATAAATGATATTGCATGCGACCGTGTCTATTACTTTTTAGTAGTGGATTTGGATGGCACCAAAATTGGCGCCGTTGCTGGGGAACAATTTGATGTAATTTAGGTTGTTTGAGAAATAAGTGAAAGTGCTTTGGTCCAAACATGTGAATATTTGTGTAATTATTTTTCTTACCTTGGTCTATTTTTATTTTTTATTTCTTGTTTATTTTCAAATTTTTTTTTAAAAAATGGCATCATATAATGAAAATTGGTCGGATGGTAGTTGTTCATACTTTGATGACCCTTGTCCTTATTGTGGAGGACCACACTCTTGGCAAAATTATTTAAATTCTCCCAGGGGTGGATTGTGTGCACAATCTCAAACCTATGAGTGGAGTATTTGTGATAAGTGTGGTTTCCAAAATGGTCATTGGGATGATTGTGCTTATTTGTCCTTCCCTTCCCCTAGCCCCTACTACGATGATTCTACTTTTTGTGATGAGAGTTATAGGGCTATGGAGATGGAAGAAGTTGAGCATGGCCGAAATGAAGAGTTCAAACTTATGTTGGAGTGTTTACTTAAAGAAGGAAACAAGGAGCAAAATGCCTTGGAGGAACTTTTGGAGACTAGTCTTCAAAATGACTTGGCACTTGAAAGATTGCACTCACAAATGGATGAAATGATCGAAGCCTTAAGGGTTCAAAAAGCCTCGGAAGTGAATGATGACCAAGAACCTTCCTTGAAGATTGAAGTTGAAAATCCTTCCTTTGCACTTGATCAAAACCAAGAAGAACTCTCAAATGCTCAAAATGAGAAAATGATGCTTATGTTGGAGACCATTCTTGAAAATGAGGAGAAACATAACTTTGCACTCGAGGACTTGAAACACAGCTTGGCTTACAATGATGAACACATCCACACTTTGGAGGATCAAATGCAAATATTGGTTGAGGCTCACTATGCCCACCAACTTGAGGGTTCGGAAGGAAGCCAAGAAGAGTCTAATTCCGATGAAGAAAGTGAACTTTACCTTGAGGAATCAAGAATTGAACATCCGCCAACTAACTCCATGAGTATTAATGATGCCGAAAAAAATATGGAATTATAGTCAACCGGTATAAATGCAAATGTGGTTGAGATTGACTCTAGTCCGGGGGAAGAAGAGGATGTCAAAATAGAAAAATTGCAAAGTGAAGGCATGAAGTCATATTCCAAGCATTTTTCAACATTGGAATTGTGTGGTGATGTGGAAATTGAACTACACGAGTCAATAAGGGATTGCAAGGAGTAAAAACTCATACCATACATTTTACAGTTTGAGGAAGTAAGAAAGCAAAATTACATTCTTCACATGAGAGCCAAGAAGTGCAAAATGAAGAATTTAAGGCATAGCTTGATCATCAACTTACCACCCCTCATCGCTCGTGGTCACAAGCTTGATTCCAAGCTATGTGCCCAGTTGATATCATCCAAGCGGCAAGAAAAGTGAAAAATTTGTTTGCGTCGTGCCACGACGTTAAATGCGGCGCTTGGTGGGAGGTAACCCATTGGTTTTCCAAAATTTATAGTCATTTTTGAAAATTTTCTTTTTTAAGAATATCTTAGAATATTATTTGTGACTAATCTGCCAAGTTTTAGATTTTTTGGAGTTGATTTGAGCAGGTCGGGGTGACCCGGAGAGCCAAACCAGTAGCTGCTGAAAGCTGTAGGGCCATTTTCGCATTTGCGAATTTTCCCCAAACGCAATTCCCCAGTTTTGTTTGCAATTGCAAAATGTCTGTCGCAATTGCGACTTCTGCGAGGTAAAATAAAAATTTTGCTCATTTTGAACAAAACCTGAAGAAAACTACTGTTAGGCTCTCAAACTCATCTGACTCACTAAAACTCCTTCAGCTCTTATCTTAACTGCAAGAATCCAGGTATGAAAGCTTAATCTCTATCTCTTCTTATTCTTCTTCTTCTTCTTCTTCTTCTCCTTTATTCCTCTCAATTCTGCTACCCTAGTCCAAATGGGTAGCACTCTTTGCCCGAAATTCTTCAAATTATTTTCAAAACTTATGTTAATTTCTGGGTAAGGAGTGGTTGAGAGTGTGTGATATTTGTTGTTGCTAAAAAAATTGGGGAAGCTCGAGTACCCCAAAACTTGTCTAATGGAAGTGAGGTTTGTGTGCTTTTCATGTGTTCGATAAAAGGCCCAAATGAAATTCTTGGCCAAATCATCGACATTTTCTGATTCATGGTCGTCTATGAAGCTTAATGCATAATCTATGCTTGAATAATGATTGGGTTAGTTAAAAATTACTTGAATTGAAAAATTTTAGGGCTTAAACACTATTCTCTGAAAAAGGTGAAGCTGGGGACGATGGCACCGCAATTGCGAAGACTTTTTTGCATTTGCGAAAAAGTGATCGCAATTCGAAAAACTCAGATCCCAGTAACCTTTGCAATTGCGAATTTTTTATTCGCAATTCCTAACTCTGCTAACTTCGCAATTGTAAAGAATTTGTGGGAATTGCGATATAATAGAGCCTGTTGTTGAAAATCTGAGTTTCGACAGTTCGATTATTCTATTGGCATATTTACTTCATTTTGCAGTATTCTTCATAGACATATAATGTTTTCACTTTTATCACTTGTTGACAGGTACTATAATTGGAAAATGGATGCGAACTCTGAAGGATCGTCAAGTGACAACTCCGGGGAAGCTGAACAAAACTTTGACCAACACCGTTTCATGTCATTGGAGTGTCAAGAACAGTACTTTGAAAACTTGATCTCAAAGAAGGTGCTCCCTGAAAGCGGTATAGTGATGGACGATGTCCAGGAACGTCTTCCTGGGTTCTATCAAAGGCTAATGGACATGGGATGGAACTGTTTTTCCCCTTAACCTTGCTGAGCAAATGAGCAATGGGTGAGGGAATTTTATGCAAACCTCTCAACAATCCGGCTAAAATAGCCCCAGATGAGAATTCGGGGGAAAATGGTGCACTTTGAGGTAGAAATTGTGAATGACTTCTATTATTTGCCACACCACGACATGGCCCCATTCAAGGCAAAAGACTGTGATTCAGGGGAGTGGTTGGTGTCCAAATTATTCCAAGGTGTAGATGTTCCATGGGCAGTTGAGAAAAAAAGGGATCACATCAAAAGAACTCACTGCCGAAGCGAAGATATGGCTGGCCATCATATGCAGCCGTATCTCCCCTGTTTCAAAGATATGGAATGTCCCAGTCACACGAGCTCAGATGAGAGCTTGCATCCTTGATGGTATTCAGCTGAATGTTGGTGAGATCTTCATCAATGAACTGAGGGAGTATCGGATGCAGAACAATCTTTCATTGATATTCCCATTGCTTATCACTGAGCTGTGTCAGCTTGTTGGGGTAGAAGAGGCTCCAGGGGAAAATTGGATAGATCCGGTAAAGCCGTTGCACCTGTTGAAGAAGAGAGGAGAGGGTGGAATAGTAAAGAACAAAAAGAGAAAGCTGGGTTCTTCTTCTCAGGTAGATCCAAGTATTCAGCTATCCTCCTCTGCAGGAGGACCATTTGCTATGATCAGTGACGAGATGCAAGTGATTCGCAAGTTAGTAGCTGGCCTTCTCGAGGGACCAGGGGAGACATCTGAGGGACCTGCTTACATTTCAAAGAAAGAGTTCCAGAAATACATTGAAGATCAAAGGAATTAGGGGGATCACCTCAAGGCATTGGAGAAAGAGTACACTGAACTTGCCAAGAAGCATGGTGAGTTGAGCACTTCCCACGGCAGTCTAGAAAAGGCACACACCCAGCTGGTATAAAGGGAGAAGAAAAGAGATAAATTCTTTACTCGCATGCGGAAGGGTGTGAAAGGGTTGTGGAAGGTCCTAAAGCCTCTGGACCGCATACCATCGACCAGGGCTATGGATGATGATGATGTTCCTGTTGCTTGGCCCGAGGAAGAAGGCGAGGAGGAGGATTCTGACTTAGACAACGAGGAGAGCAGTTGATGCAGTATTCAGGGAGTACTTTCCACTATTTTCTACTCTATCATGTTTTGTTGCATTTGGGACATTGCAACATCTTTAGTTAGGGGTGGCTTCTTGTATAACTGTTGTTTTAATATAATTGTGGATATACGGCAGATTGGTACTGTGCTTGTTTTCATTTTGTTGTTAGTATATTTTCATGTGATGTGTTATATTAGTATGTTTATTAGCTCCTAATTTTTTTAGTAGTTACTTGATGCTTATTAGCTTCTTAATTTTTTATTAGCGTCTTAAATTTTTTTTATATATATAGTATATTTTATGTTAGTGGCGATATTCTTGGTTTTCTTTATACCATGGTTCTTTTTTCAAGGATACCAATTTTCTTCTTGAACCAGGTAATTGTAGAAAAATTTTGTCGACTTTTCCCGATGATGGATAGATAGACAACTTTCTTAAGGGAATTAGTCTTGTAGTTAGAATTAGCTTTTGTTAATTTAGGAAAAATAAATGGTTTGAGTTGGGGTTTGTGCCCATTGACCAAGTTGTGGCTTGATTGGTACCAACATAATTTAAACCTTAGCATATGAATTATTAGTTTTTGACCAAAAAAATGATTGAAGTAAAGATGTCATGACTTTTAGACTTAATTTTTTGTTCTTTAATTCACTAAATAGCTTCCTATGGAATGTGCAACCTCTTTGAGTCATTGGTTTCAATTGGATTTTGGATTTGTATTCAACTTGAATGTTCATGTGCCATGTGTGGTGAGATTATTTGTGAGTTCTTTTGCATTACTTGTAGTCCAGAACTTGCCCAGAATGTGCTTCAAGGCGAAATCAAAGACTAACTTGGTTTGAAAAATGATATTAGGCTTTCCTTGGACAGCTAGTATGCCTTAAAATTCCTACCCTTGAATATTTTCCCTAGTCAACCCATTTTGAGCCTTTAACCGCATTCTTTGGCAACCATATTACAAGCTTAAATCCTTTGTTCTTAATTGATCTAGCTTTTGGCACCCTACCTCCCTAAGTACTTTGAAAGTGTAAACATAGGCTAAAAGCCTAAGTTTGGGGGTGAATGTTGGAAAAATTATGATATGGAAGATGTTTGAAAAGGTTAATATATATATATATATATATATATGAAACCTTCCTTGATTTGGAAATGGAAAGAAAACAAAAAATAAAAATTAAAAAAAAAAGATAAAAAGAAAAAAGGGTATATAGAATAAAGTGATAAAAAGTCGTGAATAAATGGAAGACTAGATGTGGAATGAAAAGTGAAGAAAGGATGGAAAATATTTTTGAAGGAAGTGGACTTTAATTGTAAATGTTGTAGTGCTTGGGGAGGTTTTGAGTCACTTTAACCTGAATTGTGTCCTACCTTAAGCAAAAGCCTAAACTAAAACTCTTTAAGTCCTAATTGATTTTGAATCAAGTTGTCTACATTAGTGGAGGAATACATGAAGGGCAAGCCTATGGTACTACTTGTATGCATTTGAACATCTTTTTGAGAGAGTTAATTCTTTCCATTTGATATCCCATTTTTGTTTTCAAATTAAGATTTATGAGTGTAGGATCCTCTCTTAAATGTGAGGGCACATGAGATTTGAGTTGTGAATTTAATCCCATTTTTAATTGGAAAACATGACCAAAGAAAGTTGTTTGTGATGGAGAGGCAAATTTTGAAGCTTTAATGTCATGACTTGATTGCTACTTTGATTTGTATTAGTGTTTGAGCACTTAAAGTATAATGAAGTTCATGAGAAGTGCTTGGCGATTCATATGCTTTTGAGTAATTGTTGGTACCAATCGAAGTCATGCATTTGTGCTTAAAGTGGACCTTTTTGGCTTGGCATGATATGGATATATTGTTGAGTTAGCCACTTGGGAAGAGATTTTTGTCGCTTTCATTGCTTGAGGACAAGCAATAGTTCAAGTTTGGGGGTGTATACTTTTGCTACGTTTGAGTGATAAAATAGTGTATTTAATGGCATTTACTTTTATTTTACAGGTTGTATGTGATTTAGAAGTAATGGCGAAGAAATAAAGTGAAAACAAGTCAAAAAGAAGCTTAGAAAAGGAAAAATCTAGGCAATGCCCAGATACATCGCATTTGCGAGAGAAACTTGGGAAATGCGAGTACAACAGGGTTGGTAATTGCGAGAAATTCATGGGAATTGCGAAGCAAGGAAAAATAGGCAGTTATCGCAAATGCGAAGATCACTTCGCAAATGAGAAGTCAACCAGGATAGTCAACCTTCGCAAATGTGAAGGTCTCATCGCAAATGCGAACAAGGGCAGTCTAGGCAAGGTTGGGAATTACGAAATTTTTGTTCGCAATTGCGAAGATAGAGCTTCAGGCCTGGGCAATTCTGGAATTTCATTTTTTTATCCCCAAACCATTTTTATACACGACCAAGCAAATTTTTGGGATATCTTTGGCTTATTTTCAGTTCATAGAACTAGAGAGAACATTTATTGAAGCTAGGGTTTTGCACACACACTCGGGTTTGAATATTTGAAGCTTGTGGTTAAGATTTTCTTACCCATTTATGTTTATTTCTTCATTTCCTTTCTTTGTATTGTATATCTAAATGTGTAGTTTTTTATTCAACACTTAAATGTTATTTATGGAAATATTCTTGTTTAAAGTGTGAATTAAATACCAGATAACCCTAGGACTCGCCCATTAACAACTCCGAATTGATTTTGGAAAAGATAATTTGGGATTGGAAAAGATTAATTAACAAGAACTTGAGACGTTAACCCTCATTTTATAGATTCTACCTAGGAATAGGATTGAACTACTTATAGCCATTTCGAGTGTTCTTAATCTTCTAATTGTTTTAGGGATAATTCAATTAGGAAGTCTTGTTAGTCTTCGGAAGAAGCTATTAAGAATTATTATCCGTGGCTAATTAATATAAAGTCGCTCATATTTGTAAAATCGTGAAATACATTGCATCGTTACTTGATTGTAATTCCCGATGACACCATACTTGTAGCCATTGATCATTTTACTTTCTTTCTAGGTTAGTTTAAATTTCCCTATTTAGGTATAAACATTTTCAAACTAAAATTCTTAGTTTTGGCATTGCGCGAGAAGCGATAATTTTCTTACATTCCTAATCGCCTACATTGTTCTCTGTGGGATTCGACCCCGACTCATAGTTGGGTAAATTATATTGCATGCGACCGTGTCTATTACTTTCTAGTAGTGGATTTGGACGTCACCAGGCCCTTCCACACTACACCATAATCTCACTTAAATGTTGTTTATGGAAATATTCTTGTTTAAAGTGTGAATTAAATACCAGATAACCCTAGGACTCGACCATTAACAACTCCGAATTGATTTTGGAAAAGATAATTTGGGATTGGAAAAGATTAATTAACAAGAACTTGAGACTTTAACCCTCATTTTGTAGATTCTACCTAGGAATAGGATTGAACTACTTATAGCCATTTCGAGTGTTCTTAATCTTCTAATTGTTTTAGGGATAATTCAATTAGGAAGTCTTGTTAGTCTTCGGAAGAAGCTAATTAAGAATTATTATCCGTGGCTAATTAATATAAAGTCGCTCATATTTGTAAAATCGTGAAATACATTGCATCGTTACTTGATTGTAATTCCCGATGACACCATACTTGTAGCCATTGATCATTTTACTTGCTTTCTAGGTTAGTTTAAATTTCCCTATTTAGGTATAAACATTTTCAAACTAAAATTCTTAGTTTTGGCATTGCGCGAGAAGCGATAATTTTCTTACATTCCTAATCGCCTACATTGTTCTCTGTGGGATTCGACCCCGACTCATAGTTGGGTAAATTATATTGCATGAAACCGTGTCTATTACTTTTTAGTAGTGGATTTGGACGTCACCAGGCCCTTCCACACTATACCATAATCTGTTCTGCAGTGACATTTGGGGTGTAAGCACTGCCTGGAACTCTTGAAGTTCCTTGTAACTTTGACACATCCCAAATAAGCGAAAGGCTTTGAAAATCTGATCCTAAATGTTGGTTCATCTTATATTGTTAGATATTGAGTCTGAACTAGGTTCCTTGGATACAGTTTAAATTTCTGATGTAATTTTATTTTTTCTGTCTGATTCATTTGGTTTGTAATAATTTGTAATAACTTATGGTGTTTAGATAAGAAAGGGGAGGGTTACTTAATGTGTGCATAAGGGTAGATATCATGTTCATTAGGTATTTACTTCTGCAAATCACATCAAGCGCTACCTTTCTGCATCTAGAAATCCTGTTTTAGGTTCTGCACTCTCATATAGAAATACTGTTTTAAGTTCTATATTTCTACATTCTTCATATAGAAATCCTTTATAGGTTCTGCACTTTCATATAGAAATCCTGCTTTAAGTTCTTCATTTCGTACATATGTCAATAGTTCTCTGCATTTCTGCATCTCACATAGAAAACATGTCTATAGGATTCTGCATTTTTTCCTATCATATAGAAAGCATGTCTATAGGATTCTGCATTTTTTTCTATCATATAGAAAGCATGTCTATAGGATTTCTGAATACTATATACGTATCTATCATTAGGCAAACAATTTGTTTTAGGCTTAAACAATAATCAATTGCATTCTAGATACCATGCTCATAGGAATTCTGCATTCTTGCTACGCCTATAAGAAGTGTGTAAAATTAACAATGCTAGAAATCATGCCTATAGGAACTGTCAATCAATTCTGAATTACTTAACTCATTTTAAATTAATTTGTTAGTAATAACGCATTATCAATTGCGAAACTTGTATTATCCTGTTAAAACTGGTAATCCTCTTGTAACCTGTTCACTTTTTTTTTCTGAAACCAGTAGATATGCCTATAAGCTTCACCCAGGCAAGCCTTAGGATAAAAGCTGTAACTGCATCAATCTTTAATAATTGCATCTAAGTGGACCTAATGCAGACTTCTTGTCTAAAAATATGTGTTGAACAAGTCCGCTTAACGTTTAAGTTAAATTCAGACCTAATTAGTATATGTAAGGCATGCTAAACTACAGATTTTGTGATTTTGAGGAGGCTTATTTGATCCTTTAATTGTTATGTATAGCCCATAATTGTCCTACGTGTTTTGTTTGACACATTAGAATTTTTACCTTTCTAAACACTTGAAAAAACCCAAAAACTTCCTTCAATTGATAGGACTAGAAGTCCCAAATGCCTCCGGGACTGATAGGATTAGGACGGGTAATAGCATTCTATATGTAGTTACACCATTTCGTGCTTAATACCTTAACAAGGTAGGAAAGTGTAGATATGGATATGATGACCACGCAATAACACTACGTGTATAAACGGTTACCGGGTGTTGTGTAGAGTGATCCATATTATGTATAAACCTAGGACCTCTTCCCTTATTTGTCCATTTTATTTTTTTTCCAAACTTCAGCTTTTAAACTGCTTTTAACTTGCAACAACGATGTGGAAATTTTCCCTTTTTACTTTTTATTCAAGGTTTTAACTTGCTTTCCCTATCAAAATTCAGTTTCTTTAACTTCCTTAATCCCTTGCAACCATTATGTGAAAACCCCTCTTTGTATTTGTAATTCTTGCTTGTCTACTTGTTGTTTGCATCTAAAGTCACTACATAGCATGGCCGAGAACCACACGAGTGGATCTTGAGGGGTGCCTAACACCTTCCCCTCGAGATAATTTCTAGCTCTTACCTGAACTCTGGTTTTCAATATCAAAACTCTTAGTGTCCTAATGCACTTAATCATTAGGTGGCGACTCTTCAACCTCCCAAAAACCAATTCCCAAGCGGGAATAGAGTTGTCTTCCCGAATGTCATACACCCGATTTTGCTTTAGAGAAAAAGGGGGCGTCGACAGTGCTAATACTTCACCTGCTAACAATTGAGGCACCAAGACACTAACCCAACTGTATCTTTCTTCATCCGTCTCCACCAATAGTGCTATCTCAAATCCTGTTACATCTTCGCGGCACCCGAATAAATGGAATACTGCAAACTATGGGCCTCCTCTAGAATCAACTCTCGAAGCCCATCAACATTGGGTACACAAATTCGACCCTACATCCCCAATACCACATCATCACCAATAGTCATATCTCTGGCATCACCATGCTAAAACTTGTCCGTGAGGACAAGCAAATGAGAGTCATCAAATTGGCACTCCCTGATATGATCAAATAATGATGACCGAGAAACCACATAAGCTAGAACCCAATTGAGCTCCGAAAGATCCAATCTCATAAGCTGGTTGGCTAAGGCCTGAATATCCATCGCCATGGGCCTCTCCAGTGCTGGTATATAAGCCAAACTCCCCAAACTCTTTGCCCGACTACTGAAAGAATCAGCGACCACATTGGCCTTGCCCGGGTGACACAAAATAATGATATCATAGTCCTTCAGTAGCTCTAGTCATCTCCCCTGGCGCAAATAAGATCCTTCTACTTGAACAGATGCTGAAAACTCTGATGATCAGTATAAATCTCATAAGGTACACCGTACAAATAATGATGCTAGATCATCGCGGCATGAACAATAGCAACTAACTCAAGGTCATGGACAAGATAATTCTTATCATGTACTTTCAACTGTCTGGATGCGTAGGAAATCACCCTACCGTCCTGCATTAATACCGCTCCAAGGCTAATCCTCGAGGAATCACAATAGACAGTATAAGAGCTCAAACCTATTGGCAATATCAAATTGGGGCTGTAGTCAAAGCTGCCTTGATCTTGTGAAAGCTCGCCTCACACTCTTACGTTCACTGGAATGGAGCACTCTTCTCAGACTGGTCAAAAGTGCTGCAATGGACAAACCCCTCAATAAATTGATCATAATACCCCTCCAAGCTAACAAAACTACGGATCTCTATAGCTGAGGATGGTCTGAGCCAACTCTGCACAACTTCCACTTTTTTCAAATCCACCTTTATCCCCTCACTAGAAACCACGTGACCAGAGAATGCCATGGAATCCAACCAAAACTCACCTTTTGAAGACATAGCATATAACTTCTTCACTCAAAGTCTGAAGCACAATCCTCAAGTGCTGCTCATGATCTTCCTGACTCCGGGAATATACTAGAATATCATCAATAAAGGTAATGACGAATGAGTTAAGATATGGTCGGAACACACTGTGCATCAAATGCATAAAGGCCTCTAGGGCATTAGTTAGTCCAAATGATATAAGAATAAACTCATAATGACCATACCGAGTCCTAAAAGCAGTCTTCGGGATATCAAGCTCCCGAATCTTCAACTAATGGTACCATAAATGCAAGTCAATATTTGAAAATACTCGTGCACCTTGTAGCTGGTCAAACAAATCATCACTGAGAGGCAAAGGATAACAGTTGTTCACTGTAACTTTGTTTAACTAGGCGATAATCAATGGACATACACATACAACCATCATTCATTTTCATGATCAAGACAGTAGCACCCCAAGGTGATACATTAGGCCTAATAAAACCCTTATCAAGCAATTCCTGTAACTAGTCTTTCTACTACTTCAACTCAGGAAAGCCATACGATACGGAGGAAAATAAACGGGCTGAGTGGCCGGCAATAGATCAATGCCAAAATCAATCTCTCTATTGGGCAGCCGGAAGGTCAGTTGGAAACACATCAGAAAAATCCTATACTGCTGGAACTTAATCAATGGAAGGGGTATCAATACTAACGTCTATCACATAATCTAGATACGCATCACACCCCTTCTCAACCGTATGATGAGCCTTAAGAAATTAAATAACTCTACTAGGAGTGTGATCTAAATAACCCCTCAACTCAACACACAGCACACCTGCATAACCAGTATCACGGTTTTGGCGTGACAATCAAGAATAGCATAATGGGGCAACAACCAGTCCATGCCCAAGATAATATTAAAATCTGCCATGGTGAGCAACAATTAATCGACTCTGGTCTCAAAACCACTAAGAGCAACCAAACACGACTGATAAATGCGGTTCACAATAAGAGAATCTCTCACATGAGTAAATACATAAATAAGGGAACTCACAGAATCCCGAGATATACCCAAATGCGGAGCAAAACAAGAAACACATAAGAATAAGTGGAGACTGTATCGAATAGAACCGATGCATCTTTGTGACAAACTAGGACAATACTTGTGATGACCGAAGCAGAGCCAACAACCTTGGTACGGGTAGGAAATTCATAGTATCTAGCCTGGACTCCCCCTCTAGGGTGACCTCTACCTCTTGATGGTTGAGCATATAGGGTAACAACTAGTGCTATGATCATAGCATGAGAACTTGTCACGACCCAAAATCCCAACCTGGTCGTGATGGCGCCTCTCGTGAAGACAAGGCCAGCCAACAGATTAACAATACCTCTTTTAACAGTTACTTAACGTGAATAAGTCAAACCATAGTGTACATTGTCATAAATGAAGGAAATGATAAAATAGGGAACCAACCCAACTCATCTCGAAATCGGGGTGTCACAAGTCACGAGCATCTAAAGAATCTAAACACTATTATAAGACCAGTAATATACATAATGTAATTTAGAATCAAAGGAAGAGATACGGTGCCGAGAACGCTGATGGTCACCTTGCTCAGCTACGATGGCAAAATCTCCAATCAGTTCAAAACCTGCTACCGGGTGAACAATTACTTGCATCTGCACACGAGGTGCAGGGAGTAAAGTGAGTACTCCAATTTAGTGAGTAATAAAAATAAATAATGACTAAAAGCATGAAATCTCATAAAGTCACAATATAGCGCTATCTCAAGCAGTATAATCAGTTACACAATAAAACCGTGAAGTATCAGATAATTCTCTTTTAAAACAATAAAGACAAACAATTTCCACAAGTAAGGAATAATCAGAAACTTGCCCCTCGGGCTCAATATCAAACTCTCAGTACATTATCAGCCCCATGGGCTCACTCCCAACTCACCAACACACAACATCAGCCTCTCGGGCTCACTTCCAACTCACAAAACACGTAACATCAGCCCTCGGGCTCACTTCCAACTCACAAAATACAACATCGGCCTCTCGGGCCCACACCTAACTCACCTGGGTAACCTGCGCTCACTGGGGTGTGTACAGACTCCGGAGGGGCTCCTACAGCCCAAGGGCAATATCATAAGACCTTAAATCCTTCACACATCACACTCGAGGCCTGAAAGCCTCCTTACATCACTCAACATATCCTCACATATTGCCCTCGGCCTCAATCAGTCCAGAAAATAATCATAAGCCCCTTGGGCATCAGTAAAACAATGGTGTTCATCTCAATCAACATTATAAACATCATTTAAATCTCAAGTTGAGTATAAATGTAGCTGAGTTCATGAAATAGTATAATTCAATTCGACTGAGCTCAAATAATATTTCAATTAGTGAGGAAATATAGTAATGGAAATTCACAAAAGGATTTCAAATAATTGGCACGAAGCCCAAATATGGCAATAAGCCCAAATTATGGTGAAAACAACAAGTCTTTATTAAATACGCAATAAAATATCAATCGGGATGGACCAAGTCACTATCCACAATAGTAAATGACCCTGCGCTCGTCATATAACGCGTGTCTCACCTAAACATAGCACTACATTGTGCAATCCGAGATTTCAAACCCTCAGGACATCATTTAAAATTATTACTCACCTCTAGCTCGCTATGCCCTTGCCTCTCAAATTGGCCTCCTCGTGCGACGAATCTGCCAAAAATCACACAAACATCGATGAAGTTCGATTTCTAAAAGACGGGGTTGTAACCCATATATATCTGAAATTCGTCCCTTAATGCTACTACAATGATCCAATACAGTTATGTAACATCAATCTACAATACAACATTCAATAGGGCCAGTATTGGTAATAATCTCCATAACTTATGCCATTTAGGCATATTATCAAACACCTTGTAGGCATAGATATTTACACCTCCTAACTATAGTATTGGTCCATCCAACTATCACCATTAACCAATAAATTTACTCCACCATCATTCCTAACAAATTTATAACTTCCAACAACATATGTATGACCATTCATTCACACCCAACCATCAACCTCCTTAATTAAAACATTTCATAATCTCTACAACCATCACAACCTAGGTTAGGTACTTATGGTTTTCCATCATCATCCCATGAGTTCTAATGTATATATCATACATAAATAATCACCATAGAGTAGTTAAAGATGACAGACAAACCTCTCGTAGACCAAATCTTGAAAGACAACTTTGGGGTGTTCTTGAGATTTTAAAGAAATCCTATGAAATTCAATCAAAATCATGTTGTAACTACTGATTGAGAAGTGAAATCACCATGAAAACACACTTAAAAGCTTACCTTAGGAGTGCAATTGGATGCCTTGGTCAAATTAGGGGAGTTGGGGAAGCCCTAGGCTTGAGAAATGACTCAAGTTATGTCATTTCCCGTCCTTAGGTATATTTAAAGGCCCGCTACTAGCGCGGTCGAGCACCTGGGCGCGCATCTGGGCACGCTAATTCGCCCAGTGTTCTGTCTTTGGGCGTGCATATTTAGCGGGGGCGCGCATCTGGGCGCGCTAGTGACACATGCCCAATAAAATGGTCATAACTTTCTGCATACAACTCCAAATAACAAACTTTGTTGCATTGGAAACTATACTCAAAGGGATTTAATTTGATAGGTTGTGGGTCACACAACTCCTTATATAATGGGAGATATGATCGTTTAAAGTGAGGTCTTGTGCACACTCATTTACAATTTCATCTATTATTAAATTTTCCAACTTCAAAAGTTCCCGTTAGACATCCGAAATCACCCCGAGGCCCCCGGGACCTCAAACCAAAAATACCAACACCTCCTAAAACATCATACACATTTGTTCCAATCAACAAAACGCCTCAAAAAATGCCAAGACCATCAAATTACATCGAATTCAAGCCTACGTTATTCTAAAACTTCCAAAACACGCATTCGATCAAAAACCCAACCAAACCACGTCCGAATGACCTGAAAGTTTGCACACATATCCCAAATTACCTAGTGAAGCTACAAAAACTCTCGGAATTCCATTCTAACTCTCTGATCAAAATCTCACCTATCAACCGGAAATCGCCAAAATACTAACTTCGCCAATTCAAGCCTAATTCTACACCGGACCTCCAAAATTACTTTCGGTCACACTCCTAAGTCACAAATCACGTCCCAGAACTAACTGAATTGTCAGAATTCACATCTGAGCCCTCTAACTCATAAGTCAATGTCCGGTTGTCTTTTCCAACTTAAGCCTTCTTAAAAGAGACTAAGTGTCTCAGTTCTTATCAAAACCACTCCAAACCAACTCCATCACATAAGATACGGATTGTGAAGAATAAAGAATTTTAAAATAGGAAAAACAGAGCAGTAACTCATGAGACAACGGGTCGGGTCATCACAGAATTCTATGGAGCGTGTTGTGGCTGAGAAGTTTATGGGGGCACACTCCTCACAAGTCTAGTAAAATCCCTCACCACATAGCGTGTGTTACCACACTCAAAACAAGCTCGAGGAAGACATGTCAGCTATGACTGGCTCGGTCCAGGCCTGCTGGACTGACCTCTAAAAGCACCCCGCACTGGAGGTGCACCAGATACTGGTGGTGCATAATAAGGCTCCTGAGGCCTAAGAGAATCTGGAATACCACTGGCTTCTGGAAGAGATGAATGAGCAGGGCGACCTATATAACTCCTACCATTACAACCTACAACTAGTGCACGAACACCAGAATAATGGCCTGACTTTTGAGACCTCTTGGCCTCCCTCTCCTCTCTCTCTCCCTAGCATACATATCACAATCCTCCTAGCAATGCTCACCACCTACTGATAAGAAATTTCCATCTCTAACTCACGAGCCATGCTATACTTGATAATGGGAATATGCTCTTAATAAACCGGTGAACCCTCTCGTGAATAGTAAAACCCAAAGCTAGTGCATGTCTAGCAAAACTAGTGTAACAAATAGCATACTCTGAGACATTCATAGCACCCTGGTGTAAATACTCAAACTCTGCATGCCATGCCTCCCTGAGACTCTAAGGAACATACTCTCTCAGGAACATATCTGAAAACTAAGTCCAAGTCAGGGATGCTGCCTCATCCGGACTGTTTAACCCATAAGTATGCAACCACTCAAAAGTGGCTCCTCAAAGCAGGAAAGTAGTCAAGGAAACCCCGCTAGATCCTAATATACCCATGGTATGGAGAATACGGTGGCACATATCTAGAAACCCCATAACATCCTCTAATGCTAGACCACTGAATAAAGGAGGCTTCTATTTCTTGAATCTCTCAAGACTCTGCTGCTCATCCTCGGAAGCCGATTCCCTATCCTCGGGCTGATCTAGAACTATGGGCTATAGCGGAATAAGCTCTGTGACCTGATCAACATGCACTCACTGCTCAAGAGTGCGAGCGGCGAGAGTATATGCTCCTCCCCCGGTCTGAGATGTAGATGTAGTAAGGGAAAGCAACCTTGCCTAAGCAAAAGTAGTGTATACTTTTGCATGCTAATGAACTGTGCTAGAGTCTCCTGAAGTGCTGGAGTAATAGTAACAGTAGGCGTATCCGGTGCCAGGGCTTTGGATTGAGCTACTAGTGGCTCCTTGGTAGCTGCTCGCGTGGGTGCTCTTGCTAAACCGCATGCGCGTCCTCGACCTCTACCCAGGCCCCAGCCTCTGACGGTTGCAGTAGAGGGCGTGGGTGCCTGATCATCTCGGGTAGCACGTGTCCTCACCATCTGTGAGAGAACAGATGACAGAAGTTTAGAGTAGTGATATTAAAAACATCTCGCACGACAAGTGTGAGCACATGATTTTTGCCCTATATGAATTACTCCCATAGATTCAAGAAAAACAAATAAGTTTTCCATTGTTTGCAATTTTGTGAATTTTCGTGGCATTTTCTGTAATTGTTTGCATTTGTCTGTGCCTATTTCTTTTATTTAAATTAATGAAAAATAAAAAAAATATGTTGCATTTGCATTTAGAATTTAACTTTGCATTTTTGAATTAAGTAATAAACTAGTTATTTTATAAAATTGGGAAAAATCATTTAAAAAATAGTTTATTTTGCGCTTTTAGTTTTGAGTTTGAATTTGGGGCAGTTTGTCCTTTAATTTGGTTTAATTAATTGTTGTAATTATGAGTTAATTAATTCAATTTGATAGGTTAATTTAATTTTTTAATTTTTATTTAGTTTTTTTTTTTAATTTTTAAATTAATCTTAAGAAAAATGAGAAGGAAAGAAGAAGGAATTGAAAAAAGGTAATTGAAATAAAAGTAAGAGAAATCAAAAGAGGGGTCTATTTTGGGCCAGAGTCATTTAAACCTCCCCAGCCCAATGGCAAATCCACCCCAACCCGGTTCTTTTGCCCAACCCAGTTCCCCTTAAGCATCCAAACGATGCCGCTTCGCCTAATCAAATCCCAGCCGTTGATCTTGTGTGATCTGACGGTTGGCAACTGACTTCCTATCTCTCATAAATATGTCTGAACCCCTCTTTAACCCTAGAGACCACCCCTGTTACATCTCTTTCACTTCAGCCGCCCACGAATCCTCACCCTCATTAACCGGCGGTGGTATGCCACAACCACCCAAATGAACACCATGCAACCACCACCTTCCCTTCTCCTTATATTCCATAACCATGTCCTTCAAAACACCCTGAAACTCCCTAGTTATTTTTATCTTAGAGGGGTCTGAAATGTCGAGTTTCCTTCTCTTTGAATTTTCAAATGATTTTTAGCATGTTTGAGTCAAAATTAATATTAGTTAATGGTTTTTATCAAAAGCCGTCTATTAATGTGAGTTTCAATCCATTGTGGATTTTTTGAGGTCCGGTCGATTTGCCTTGACCGGGCAGAGTGCATTCGAGTTCAAGACGTGTCAGAATTGGTATTCTCTTCTTCTTATCTGCATTTTAAGTGATTTTAAGAGTTTAATCCAGTTCATTAGATTAATTTAAGTTAATTGATGAAAAGGGAAATTTCTGTTTTCAATTTGTGACTGGTTCTCATTCTTCAATTATGGTCTTGTTCGGTATGGTTCAGACCATGCACTCGTGGGCTGGGTATCTCAAGCCAAAAGGGCATTCATCGGAGAGTAATATGAGAGAGCTGACAGGGCAATATGGGAACAAAAAGTCAACGGAATCTTTTCTACAACTAATTGAGAACATTCTAGAAATAGGATAAGGGGTCAGTGTGCAATAAGTTAAAAAATTAGGTAAGGTCTTGTTCAAAAAGTGATCAATTGGAGAAGTAGAAGTGGGTAATTTAATAATTAGGTTTAAGTTTAGGGTGTCAATTGAACAAAGGGAGAATTAGGGAAGGAGCAATTGTTAACAATATGAACTCATTATTGCTGCCCTAACTCCTGAATATAAAGAGACTCACTTGCTAAATTTTGGGGAGGGGGATTTGGATAAAAATAAGAAAAAATGAAAACGGCTGTAGAATTTCAGTAAAATCACTATTCCATTGAGTTCTTTTATATGACTGTGGGGTTTTTAAATTTCTAAAATCATCTTTAATTCATCTGGAGCTGAAATGGATTGAATTTGGAGCGAGAGCTGGGTTTTGAAATTAGTTGGCTTATTGGGTCATTGTTCTATTGAAGTTTGTTCGATGATCTGTTGTTGCTGTGCCTGGTGACCCTCATTTACTTCTTTGTTTCCTCTCTTATCCCGGGTATTTTTCGGCCCATATGGACATCACTTAAGTGTAATGGAAGCCTGCATCTGGAAATATGACAAAATAGTTGTTTGTTTGCTTCAAATCTTCTTTTCCTTTGAATACCCATGTTTTGATTTCAAGTTCGTTATGTTATATTTAATTTATATAGCTGTGAATTACTACAATGCCTGGCAGTACATTGATTGTTAATGAGATTCTTCTAAGGGGTGGTAATCGATCTGTATTTAATAAGGATGCATTTTTCATTTTACCACTTTGTAGTTAGATGCTTAGCTTGTAGTAATTGGGCTCTCATTATAGTACTTGATTTTGAATTTCCATAAGAGCTCGAGGAACTCGCTGAACTATTTTTGACTGCATTTTGTGCTCAGCTTTGTTATGTAGTATATCTCTGGGATTGAGATCCTTTATTGTTGAAAATTTCAATTGAAGGCTATAACATAGTGCAGTGTTTGTGCAAGGGGGGGTTCGATTTCTTGCTTAGATGATAACTAGTATGATGTTGTGTTAGGAGAAGGAAGAAACATGTATAGTCTTCTTAAAAACAAAAGAAAACATGCACTGATTTATCCTGGAGAGGTATGTGATTGATTTTAACCCAAAAGTATTTGTTTTAAACTAGAATCCTTTGTCAATTTGAGTGTGAACACCTAGCATGACTATCTAGTTATGTGTTTGAACAAATTTCAATTCCTGTTGTGTAAATGATTGTCATGTGAATGTGATTAACCTAAAAATGGCTCCAGTTATTTCCAAGCAGTGTTTCAATGCCTAGTAGTTGTAGGTTTAATTCTTGTGGTTGTTCAATATCAGACTTATGGATCTGTGAGATTTAAATCCTGCTAAGTGTTCACAAAGTTGGGCTTCTTGCATGGGCTCAATGGAATTTGCTGTGGAGATCCACCATTGCAGCTTTGTTGGTTTTAGTGACCTGTTGGGCCTCAAATCAGGCCATGCCCAGATGGTGAAAAAAAATTGAAGTAGACCTCATGCCTTAGCCCGTTTAGATTCATAATTTAGATTCAGCTTAATTAAAAAAATACTTACAAGTTCCTTAAGCTTTATTTAATTGGTAAGCCCTTTTAGTTAATTTGAGGCGAGCTATTAGCTAAGTCGCGATTGATGGCCCTCGATGTTTAGCTTTGGATTTCCTATTTAACTAGAATAATTCGAGGTGTGCCATGCAAAACAAAAATCACAATTGCATGGCTTTCATTTAATTAATTTTTTTATTCATAGAAATCGAGGCACGCCATTTAGTGAATTTCCAAGGCCCTCGCACAGTTGCAAACGCGCAATTACTTTAAGCGCGTTATTTTAATAATCTACCTTCCTAAACTCGAGTGTGCATTTCATGTGACCCAAATCCAAATCTTAATAATGTCGAATAAAATGCATTTCGGACTGCGGGTGCATTTCATGTGACGAGGTCCAAAGACATGTTTTAGACGACGTTAAATCTTCTTTAAAATAAATAAAAGCGATTTCAAGTTAAAATTTGCACATAGGTCTAAAATATTTTAAATCAGATAACTAAGCCGAATATAACAGTTGATCGACCGTGCTAGAACCACGGAACTCGGGAATGCCTAACACCTTCTCTTGGATTATCAAAATTCTTTACCCGGATTTCTGTGTTCACGGGCTATACAACAGAGTCAATCTTTCCTCAATTTGGGATTTGAACCGGTGACGTGGGACACCATAAATTATCCCAAGTGGCGACTTTGAATCTAATAAATAATCCTATTTCGATTGTCCTTTAATTGAAAAAACTCCCTTATACCCCTTCCAGGGGTTTGGTAAAAAAAGGAGGTATGACATCAAGGAAATCAAATGAAGTGAAATTTTCCTAACAGTTACATAGCCTCTCGTAGATAAGTATAGAAATCTCCATACTGATCCTCGAGACTCTAATAAACCGTCTTGTGATTCATGACTCCTATGAACCTAGACCTTTGATACCAACTTGTCATGACCCTGGTTCACCCTTCGTGAAGCATTATGATGGCACCTAGTCTCTACAACTAGGTAAGCCTAACAATGCGAAATATAAACAAAATTGCAAAAGAAATAATTAAAAACTAAAATAGTAAAATAAAACAGTGTTTAAGATGTCGTTTGGCATATACAATAATAACTCTCGAAACTAATAACATTTTGCGAAATCTGGAATCTCATGACACACAAGCTTTTAAATGTTTACAAGTGTCTAACTCCAGAATATCTAACAAAGAAAAGAAATACAGAAGGGCTAATACTTAAATGGAGAATAGAAAGAGACTCTTTTGTCTGCAGACGCGATATCTATACCTCGGAGTCTCTAAAAGCATCTCATCTCAAGCATCATAACTCTGAGTGGAAGTACCTGGATCTACACATGAAACACATGAGCAGAAAGGACATGAGTACACCACAACGGTACTCAGTAAGTGCCAAGTTTAACCTCGGTGGGATAGTGACGAAGAAGGTCAGGGCCCTACTGAGGTAAACTAAAATACAAGGTGTAACAGTATATAGTAAGAAAATATACTTAAGTGCAATAGTAGACAATAACACATCATAAAAAGAACAACATCAATTATAACAGAGACAAGATAATCACGAAAAGGCTTACAGCTCAGATGGAAATAACAGTCGGGGATCTCTTAGTATCCCGAGGATCTCTTGGTATCCTCAATATATGATAGGGATCTCTTGGTATCCCGAGGGTCTCTTGGTATCCTCAATATATAGTAGGGATCCCTTAGTATACCGAGGATCGCATAGTATCGTCAATATATATGCTGGGGATCTCTCGGTATCCTGCACTTCTGTTCAAATCAAAATACATACATGGATCTCCTGGGATGTCGTCCTGTAGTCACAAAGCGAAACACACAGCAATAACACAAAGAATACTCAATTAAACACAACCTCATACTAAGATAAAACAGGTAATTCTAACCTAGCATACTTCACATAATACGAATAAGGCAGTTTAAGCAAATAAAACAATTAAGTTATCGATGCCCCCTTTTTCTAAAGGAGAAATCAGGTTTATGACATTTGGGCGGACAACTCTTTTCATTTTGGGAATTGGGTTTGCAATTTAGTAGAGTCGACACCTAATGATTAAGTGCATTAGGACACTAAGAAATTCAAAAGAGAAGAAGAACCAGAGAATGTGTAATGGCTTGAAATTATTTTGGGGGAAGGTGTTAGGCACCCCTAAAGATCCATTGGTGTGGTTTCCGCCCATGCTACAATTGTGACTTTGAATGGAAACAACAAGTAAGCAAACAAGACAACTTTCACATAATGATTGCAACAAGGAAAGTATAAAAAATAAATCATGTTAAAGTTTAGAAATAGGCGATTTCATAATTATTTAAAGAATGTATAAGTGCAGAAGGGGGTCAAATAATTGGCAGAAATAATCAAACAAAGGAGTAAAAGAGGCGGAGCTTTGGAGAAAAATAGTGCTGGAAATTAAATATCTAAAAGAGAATTTTAAAGGATTGAAGTAAAAGAAGGAGTTTTAAGAACCAAAAATTTATAGTTTTTATAAAAATTCTGGAAAAAAAGAAAATAAACAAGTAAAGATGGAGGGGTGTCCTAGGTTTATAAATAACATGGATCACCCCAC
>MU750635.1:86238-109682 GCA_026770625.1 Nicotiana glauca | reverse complement strand
AGGTTTATAAATAACATGGATGACCCCATGCAACACCCGGTAACTATTTATACACGTGGTGTTATCGCGTGGTCATCATATCCATGTCTACCCTTACCCACCTCGTTAAGGTATTAAATCATCGAATGGTCTCGTTACTTATTGCATACTATTACCCACAGTCCCGAAGGCAATTGGGACTACTAGTACTAAAGGGAAGGGAGATTGGCTTTTCAGAATTTTGAAAGGACAAAAATCTAGTGCGACAAACAAAACACATAAAGCAGTAAAATGGGAAGCACATAGCAGTTAAGGGCTCAAATAGGCCTCCTCATTCTAAGCAACAAATTATTTAGCATGACTTACAGGTACTAATTACGTCTGAATTAAATTTAAACCATTAGGACAGGCTGCTTTATCACAATACTCTCATATGAGAAGTCTGAATTAGGCCTTGTCTGGTTGTAGTTTATCAGGGACTTACGCAGTTGATTAATTACCTACTGGTTTGCCTAGATGAGGCCTATAAGCATGATATCTAATGATGCAGAAGATGTACTGATTTTAAAGAAAGGCTACTGGTTTAATTAACAAAAGTTTTGCAAATTTTAAACGATTTTGCTATTGATTTTAAACTCAGAGATAAAATGGACGAAGGTGATCAGCTGATTACATCCTATAGGTATGTTTTCTAAGCGTTGTTGGTTTTAAGATGATTAGGTAAGTGTAGCAGTCCTATAGACCTGGTATCTTGAATGGGGTTGATTATTATTAAACCTATGATTATTTTCCTAATGACATATATGTAGAGGTGCAGAAACAAAACTATACGCACGATTCCTATATGCAGAAAACTTATAGGCATAGTTTCTAATAATGAAACAATCTTATAGGCAGCATTTCTAAATACAGTAATGGAACATACTATAGGCAGGATTTCTATATGAATGACTATAGGCTGGATCTCTATATGCAATAATGGAATGGCTTATAGGCAGGATTACTAAATATAGTAATGAAACAAACTATAGGCAGGATTTCTATATGAAAACCCATAGGCAGGATCTCTATATGCAATAATGGAATGACTCATAGGCAGGAACTCTATATGCAGATACAAAAGCGAGAAATGTTGTGATTGCAGAAATAAGACCTAAAACATGATGTCCACCCCATAAGCATAACATGCGAGACCCTCCCTCGTTTTTACTATACACCCCATAAGTTATTACAACTTGAATGAATCCGGAAGAAATTAAAAAAAAAGTTTACATCAGAAATTCAAGCTACAACCAAACAGCCTAATTTAGACTCAAGGTCTAACAATATGAGATAAACCAACTATCAAAGATCAGATTTCCAAAGCCTTTCTCTTATTTGGGATGTGTCAAAGCTCCCAAGAGTCTCAAAGGGCTCCGAGCAATGCTTGCACCCCAAATATATTACAGAATTATAGTGCACTATGGAAGGGCTAGCCCTCAAATGTCCAAGTTCAGAGGGAACTAAAGGTCCCAAGGCAAGGCTCATAGGAGGGGGGCAGGACATAGAGTCTAAGAGTAAGTGTAGTGCAATAGAGGGGAAATTAGGTGTGACGACTCGGTCCGTCGTCACGAGAGTTACCACCCCGTTTCTCCCTAATTGTGTTTTTTCATGTTCTATATCAGTATTAGAGTCTATCGGGTGAATTTGGACTGATTCTGGTTGAAAATAAGGCATATAGCCTTTTTGAAAGGAGTTTGCTTCAGAAAAGTCAACCGGAAGTTGAATATGTGGTTAGAGGGCTGGGATCTGAATTCCGGTGTTCGGTTAGCTTTGGGAGGAGATTTATGACTTAGGGGAGTGATCGGAATTAAATTTGGAGGGCCGATGTAGAAATAGGCTTGAATTGGCGATATTGGAATTTTGGCGGAATCCGGTTGATAGGTGAGATTTTGATCCGGGAGTCGGAATGGAATTCTGATAGTTGTAGTAGCTTCGTTAGGTGATTTTGGATGTGTCTGCAAATTTTCAGGTCATTCGGACGTCGTTTGGTCGGGTTTTTGATTGGATGTGAGATTCGGAAGTTTAAGGAAAATTAGGCTTCAATCCGTGGTAATTTGGTGATTTTTGTGTTAAAGTACGTGTTTTTAGGTTTGAAACAAGTTTGTATCATGTTTTAGAGTGGGTTTTTATTTTTGGTTGAGGTCCCGGGGGCGTCGGGATGGTTTCGGATGGTTAAACGGAAGGAAATTGGCAAAATTGCAGGTCTGTTCTTAAAGCTTCTGGTATTTCCGCATCTGCGGAAACAGGACCACATGAGCGGTTCTGCAGATGCGACTATTTGATCGCAAAAGCGGCCCTAGGTGTCCTGGGGTGTTTCCGTAGAAGCGGACCTTGTTCCGCAGAAGCAGTCTCCGCAGAAGCGGATTTGTGACCGTAGAAGCGGTCCTGAGGAAATTGAGTGAGACCACAGAAGCGGTATATTGACCGCAAAAGCGGTTACCGCAGAAGCAGTGTAGGACCGCAGAAGCAGTCAAGTGGGATTTTAAGTTAAACCACAGAAGCGGTTATTTGGACGCGGAAGCGGTACCGCAGAAGCGGTTATGGGAGCCGCAGAAGCGAAAATGCTTGAAGGGTTTAATGAGATCAGTGTATTTGATTTTCAGAAGTTAGAAATCATTTTGGGGTGCGAACTAAGGCGATTTTTGGGCGATTTTGAAGAGGCTTCAAAGGAGAATCATCAGGTATGGATATTTGTACTCGGATTATTGTATTATAGTGTAAAAACATGAATTAATCACTAAAAATTCAAGGAATTTAGGGGTAAAAATGGTGGTTAGGGCTTGAAGCCTAAAAGAGGCTAAATTTGGAATTTGAAGGGGCTGTTGGACTCCGATTTTGATAAATTTTATATGTATGGACTCGTGGTGAGACGAGGATTTTGGAAATATGAATTTCATAATTTTTCGAGAAGCAGGCCCGGGGCTCGGGTTTTGGCAACTTCGTATTTTTCGATGTTTTTCGAGTTATTTCGATTGGGTTATGTGCCATTAGCCTATTTTGATATAGNGGCGAGTGCGGGGTCGAATGTGATCGGGGACTATGGCTTAGCCCGCCCGAGTGATGTTGTATTATGTTGTTAGCTATAAATTAGCTGGCAAACCTCCTACTTGGATGATTATGGATATATTTTGGCTGCGTGCCGGTTAATTGGATCCCGTGAGGATCGTTATCACTGTTTCTATGAATTATAGCATGTTCTTATGATATTAGTCCTGAGTTAAACACTGTCTAAATATAAATTGCAAATCCTGAGATTTTAAACACCTAAGTATAATTCTGATAATTGAAACTAAAAATGGTAAGTATGATTGTGCATTCATGATTTTGCATCGAACGGGCTGCACGCCGCAGCGGGTGTGATATTATGTTGCGCTTGGGCTGTAGAAGCCCCTCCGGAGTCTAAACCCCCACAGTGAGCGCCGGGTACCCATGGATCGGGCTACGCGCCGTAGCGATCATGTGCATTGCATTCATGCATTGATATATTTATCTGCTTTGACTGTTTCTGTTAACTGTGTTACACTGTTAAACGTGTAGGAGTATGGTTCCTAGCTTTACTTTGTGCTATATTTTGGGATTTCTTACTGTCAGACATTATATATGTCTATTACCACTGAGTTGGAAGTACTCACTTTACTCCCTGCACCTTGTGTGCAGATTCAGGTACTCCAGGAGCTATCTGAGCTTATTGCTGTTCTTCAGGGCTTTTACACGGAGTTGTCGAGGTAGCTGCCTGACGTCCGCAGGACCCGACTTCTCTCCTATTTCCTGTTATTTGACTTTTCCGCGTACTTCAGACTATGTTGTTTTACAGTATATTTATGCTATTCTGGTAGAGGCTCTAGACTCATGACCCCCAGATCTTTGGGAGGTTGTTCAGTATTGTTGATTTTCGGATTTATTTCTATCTTTCAGTTATCCTTCTAGTTTAAATGCTGTTAATGGTTTTCAAACAAATGGTTTTGAGTTTTATGCTCGGGTTGAGGGTGAAATTGGTCGGGCTTGCCTAGCCGTTGTGTTGGGCGCTATCACGACCTAGTTTGGGGTCATGACATTAGGGAAGGCTATGACAGACTAGCGGTCATGCCCAGCAATTAGGATGCTGGCACACCACCGACTAGCCTGTTAGCTAAATTTGGGAGTTAGGACCTATTGAAGGTCAGGTGCAAACATAGGCAATAATTTGGATACTGCGAGGCCATGAACTTTAAATCAGCATATAAAAGTGAATAAGGGTATGGGATTTTATAACAAGCAGTAAACACAAGAAAGTAATATGTTTAATATAAAATATGAATAGCAAAGTAGGCATGAACATGGCAACTGTAAAGTAAACACATAGGGAAGGAGCTGAAATCAAAATTGAGACACGCTAGTTTCAGGGAAACAAATAAGTAAAACAGCAGTCTTGAGAGACAAGTTGCAAGCAAAGTAGCACATAAGGTCTTAGAAGAGAGCAAAGAGAGTATTGTGATTGAGAGTATGTGTATGAGAGTATGAGCATTGAACTTTAGGATTCAGAAGTTCAAAGTTCTAAAGTTGTAAAGTTTCAAAAGTTGTTAAAGATTAAATCCTCAAAACTGTGTCAATGCAGAAGGGTCGAGCACCTTTTTATAGTGCGGAAGTAAGAAAGAAAAGGTAAGGAAATAACATTATAATCAGTCTCCCTTTAGTCAGGGGATTCTGATTTCAAACGGGTAAAATAATTAAGGAAAGGGATTTGAAAAAATATTTTCCTAGTAGTATAATAAAGGGTAAGTACATAGAAGCTATTTAAGGCAACCAACCAATAGTACATGGTTTGTGAAAAAAGGAAAGGAAATAAACTATTAAAATCACAATTTCAAACTTTTACTCAAATGAATCAAGTCAGAAAAAGGGGTAAAGAAAGGTTTAATTAGGGAAAATCAGTAATAATCAAGTAAACACAATTAAAGAATTTAGAATCAATTAGTAGTTGGCAAAACCTTTTGAAATAAGAGTCCTTATATATAAAGCATACAAATGTGAATCAAGTTCAGAATCATAAGCAAAAAGGGCACAAGTCCAATTTGTAGACTCACAATGAGTATGAGAGTCCAGGGTCCCAAAGTGGAACCCTAACTCAAACACAAAAATCACAATCGCCAATGGAAACCGTAAATACTAGGGTTTCAAATCAAATCAGACAATAGAGATGAGAAGGCAAGCCACTGAAACTGACTCGAAGGTCTGTTCAAAGCCTCTTGGGAAACAAACAAATATGATAGCATGTTTGAACGACAAAGGAAAAAAATGATGAAGAACATATTTGAGAAAACTCGGAACCTAAACAAGTTCAGAAGAAGGAGATAATACAAACTTGAACACAAGTAAATGAAGCATGTAAGAACATGAATACAGTCCAGTAAACAAAAAATCAAAAAACTTAACGAAAAACACATATATTAAAAGAGTAAAGAAATCATAGAAAGGATTAACAGGAGTGGCATGCATTGTAGAAAAGAAAAGGGTAGAAGATAGTATATGCATAATAAAAGGAAATCACATGAACAAGGTATACACAAACACGCATAAAGTAAAGAAGAAGAAAAAGTAGAAAGATTTTTCCAAAAAATCCTTTCAGAAACCCTAAAATCGGAGAGAGACGATTTGATAAGAAACATTTGGGGAAAACACTTTAGATGGCAAGAAAAGCATAGATACAGTATGGATCTAATCAAACAATAGTTAAAGAAACTCGAATAGCTTAGGGTTTCAGAGAAACCCTAGAAATGAGAAAGGCTTGGAAACAGGTCCGATCTTAAGTCGGAAAGGTCAAGAGTCAGGCTCCTGAGTCTTGAATATGCCAGAGCCTGGCCTGAGGAACCATAAAATCAAAGGTCTGAGAAGATCAGAGAGGGAGTCGTCGAGGTCAGATTTCCAAATATCGAACAACCATGGCGTACTGGTGAAGATAGGTGAGTACCAACTATCCATGGTGTGAGAAGCCATGGATCCCGGTGACCGGTTGTTAAAAGGGGGTAGGAGAGGATGAGAGAGGCTAGGGTTCCAGGGGAACCTTCGAGAGAGTTGAAAGAGGGAGCGTATTCAAAGGCGGCGGACTAAAATGAAAATGAATTAGGTTACGAGGAGGGTTTGGAAATTAAAAAGAAAAGGGGGAATCATGGCCGTTGAACAAAATGATCAACGACCTGGATAAAAGGGGAGCCAGGTGGGTTTTTTTAATTGGGTCAGGGGTCAGGTAATTTATGGATTGGGTTGGTCAGATTTGAGATTGAAATTGGGTCAACTTAAGGTTAAAATTGAAAGGTAAAACGGCTGTAATTGAAATTGAAATGGGGCTAAATATTAAATAGCCAATTTCCCTTTTTATTTTATAAAAAATAATGCAAATAATTTTAAAAGTTAATTAAAAGTAGCGAGCCAACAAATAATATATAAATATCAATTTAAAAATACTGGGACTAATTTTACAATAACAAAATGCTATTAATTTAAAAGTAGGCTAAAATTGCAATTATCTGTAATTTAGTCTTTTAAATACCAAACTAATTTATAAAAATGTATAAAAATTACATTTAATAATATTTTGATATAAATATGGGAATAAATGAATTATTCATCAAAATTAATAATTTTGAAAATAATTATTGATTTTATACTGCTAAAATGGACAATAAATTGATTTTAAAAATCTTTTGAAAATTGGAAAAATACTAGAACCCTTGGACATGCTTATATATGAATATATATATATATATATATATATATGTTATTTTGAAGGTACTTTTTATATATGAAAATATATAGGAAAAAATTGGGTATCAACAGCTGCCCCTCTTTACCCGGGAAGGATGAAAGAATTCTCGGGTAAAGATATAATGATCAATTTGACCGAAAAAAACGGTTTGAAGAGTTTGATCGTGATCTGGTTCCTGAGCTACCTACACATCCATGGTCTTATAGGAATCCGTCTATATGTAGTTCAGGATCCATCGGCGGGATATGCTGATGGAAGTTTTACAAGAACGGACGCTCTATTCAGGCTAGGAAGGATAGTTAAGGTATAATTAGGGCTGCGGGAACTGGAGCGGGATCGCTCCAGCAGAGACAGCCGTTAATAGATGATTTACCTGCAAATGAACAATAAAAATGTATATGGTGCAAAATTTAAACATGATGCAAGTTCCCATTGGACCATGAATGTTGTCTTTGGACGGTTAAGATAACGTCCTCAGACCATGACGTCCTAGGTCATGAAGCGTACAATAAAGGATTCACATGCTATGAAATAACGCTCTCGGGCTATGAGACTGATGCCTCCGAACTATGATGCATTTGAATAATGATATGCAAAAGATAAAATGGGGTCCTCAGGCCATGACATGACGTTCTCGGGCTATGAAAATGGTGCCTCCGAACAATGACGCCTTTGGATATTTTGGTGATCTTTCAGCCCATGAAATGCAGAAGGTGGCGATATTTTAGCCCATGAAATGCAGAAGGTGGCGATCTTTCAGCCAACGCAAGATTTAAGTGAAGTGGCGATATTTCAGCCGATGTAGTATTTAAATAAAGGTGGCGATCTTTCAGCCAATGCCAGATTTAAATGAAGTGGTGATATTTCAGCCATGCAAAATAGAAATAAAATGGCGATCTTTCAGCCGATGCAAGATTTAAATAAAGGTGGCGATCTTTCATCCATGCAAAATAGAAATAGGATGGCGATCTTTCAGTCGATGCAAGATTTAAATGAAGGTGGCGATCTTTCAGCCATGCAAAATCTAAATAAAGGTGGCGTTATTTCAGCCCTGCAGATGGAGTTAGAGCTTAACCTCAGAAGGTAGAATGGTTGCCTTATGCAATTCAGAAAATGCAGATGGAGGTAGACCTTAACCTCGGAAGGCAGAATAGTAGCCTTGTGCAATGCAGAAAATGCAGATGGAGGTAGAGCTTAACCTCGGAAGGCAGAATAGTAGCCTTGTGCAATGCAAAAATGCAGATGGAGGTAGAGCTTAACCTTGGAAGGTACAATAGTAGCCTTATGCAATGCGAAAATATAGATGGAGATAGAGCTTAGTCTCGGAAGGCAGAATAGTGGCCTTATGCAATGCAAAAATGCAGATGGAGACAGATCTTAGTCTTAGAAGGTAGAATAGTAGCCTTGTGCAATGTAGAAAATGCAGATGGAGGTAGAGCTTAACCTCGGAAGGTAGAATAGTAGGCTTATGCAATGAAAAAATGCAGATGGAGACAAAGCTTAGTCTCGGAAGGCAGAATTGTGGCCTTATGCAATGCAAAAGAGCAGATGGAGACAAAACTTAGTCTTGGAAGGCAGAATAGTAGCCTTATATAATGCAAAAAGGTAAAAGACAAATGGTAGTAAAATCCCTTAGCTGATAGTTGATTGCGATATTGTGGCTGCTGGGGATATCACATATGGATAGCAATTGTGAGTAGGTGTGATGGTTCTAAAGGTTGCATTCCTGAAAAGTATGGGTGTATAAATATACTAGATGATTTGAGACTTGGGTACCTGCATCCAAACAAAAATCGTGAGTTTTGTAGAGGGGGAAGGCCAGTTCGTATTCCCCATGGACTTTGCTTGTCCTGCTTGGCTCTGTTTTTGGGGACGTTGTGTATCATTTGGGTAGTGTCGCTAAACAAAGCAATTTGATAATAGTTATGCATGATTTAGTAAAGTATAACATGAATAATTCTTCTTTAGATAAACTGACGACTGTGACGCGGTCCAAGACATTCCAACCTTTCTTGCTCCAGAATTTTGAGGGTCCTCCACAAAATTCTACCCCAGTTTACTGGGTTGCTACTTCTGACGGTTGCTTGCAACGATCGGCTGAAGTTAGTTCGGAATTTTGAGGGTCCTCCACAAAATTCTGCCCTGGTGACGTCCAAATCCACTACTAAAAAGTAATAGGCACGGTCGCATGCAATATAATTTACCCAACTATGAGTCGGGGTCGAATCCCACAGAGAACAATGTGTAGGCGATTAGGATTGTAAGAAAATTATCGCTTCTCCCGCAATGCCAAACACTAAGAATTTTTGGTTTGAAAATGTTTTATATCTAAATGCGGAAATGTAAACTAACCTAGAAAGCAAGTAAAATGATCAATGGCTACAAGTATGGTTGCATTAGGAATTACACTCAAGTAACGATCCAATATATTTCATAATTTTAAAAATATGAGCAAGTTTATGTTAATTAGCCACGTATAATAATTCTTAATTAGCTTCTTCCGAAGACTAACAAGACTTTCTAATTGAATTATCCCTAAATGAATTAGAAGATTAAGCACACCCACAAGGGCTACAAGTAGTTCAATCCTATCCCTAGGTAGAATCTATAAAGTAAGGGTTAACGCCTCAAGTTCTTATTAATTAATCTTTCCCAACCCCAAATTATCTTTTCCAAAATTAATTCGGAGTTAATGAGCGAGTCCTAGGGTTAGCTAATCCCTTTGGAAATATTAAAGAACAAGAATAATTAAAGTAACTATAACTCACTTCATAAAAGGNGCAAGGAAATGAAGAAATAACCATAAATGGGTAAGAAAATCTTAACCCCAAGCTTCAATCTTCAAGACCCAAGTGTGTGTGCAAAAACCCTTGCTTCTAATAATGTTGTCTCTAGTTCTATGAACTGAAAATAAGCCAAAGATCTTTTTACGAATGAGCCTAGTCGGCTTTAGGGATCGAAAATGTGAAATTCCATTTCTGCCCAGCTTTCACGCAGATTTTCTTCAATGCGATCACGTAAAACAGATTACGATCGCGTAGAATCAAGTTCAGTCCTTCTGCGATCACGTCCCATCCATTACGGTCGCATAGAACTAGGTTTGAGTCTTCTGCGATTGCAGACAATACTTTGCGGTCGTGTAGAAAAACCAGGCTGGTGCCCAGTTTCTTAAGCGCGATCACGTGAAGAACCCTGCGATCGCGATGCATATTTCCACAACCTAGTGAGATCGCGTTCATAACCATGCGATCGCAAAGAGTAACTGCCCAGCAGTCATTTTTCCTCATTTTCGCACAATTTGACTTGATTTATTCCGTTTCTTCTCCCAATCACATGACACCTAAAAATTGCCAATAAACCTCAGTAAATGTTCTAGTTTCCTACCAAAATTATGCAAAAGTTTAAATATTAAGAGGAGATAAGTTGGTAAAATATCAACTTATCAAAACCCTAAACTTAAACTATTGCTTGTCCTGAAGCAATTCAAAAACTAATAACATCCTTCATTCAAATCATCATTTACGCTCAATGGCAAACCAAATATCATTCCAAGTCAAAAAGGATTGCCTTAAGTACAATCTAGTAACTTCGGTTGGTACCAACAATTAATCTAAGGCATATGAATCACCAACTTTTCACACACATTTTTTTTTCAATCAAGTGCTTAACACTAAACTAATCAAAGTAGCAACCAAGTCACGACACTAAAGATTCAAAATTTGCCTCTCCATCACATTTGTTTTTCTTCACTCATTCCTCCCAATTAAAAATAGGATTAAATTCACAACTCGAATTTCATGTACCTTCACACTTTAAGAGAGAATCCCAGACTCACAAATTTTATTTAAAGACATCAATGGGATGACAAAAGGAAAGAATCAACTCTCTCTCTCTCTCAAAGATATTCAAATGCACATAAGTAGTACCATAGGCATGCCCTTGATGTAATTCTTCACTTATGTAGACATACTTGGTTCAAAATTAATTAGGACTTAAACGGTTGTAATTTAGGCTTTTGGTTAAGATTGGGCACAATTTGGTAAGAGTGACTCAAAACCTCCCTAAACACTACACTTGTTTCACAATTAAAGTCCACTTCCTTCAAGAAATTTTCCACCCTTTCTTCTCTCTTTTTTATATATCACCTAGTCTCCCATTTATTCATACTTTCTCTTCCTTTTTTTAATAACACTTTTCACTTTTTGAGAAGCCCTCATATCACAACTTTTCCAACCTCCACCCCGAAACTTAGGCTTTTAGCCTATTTTCATACTTTACATTACTTAGGGAGGTACCGTGCCACAAGAGTGGCTTGTAACATGGTTGCCACAGAAACAATTAGAAGGCTCAAAAGGGTAGACTAGGAAAAATATGCAAAGGTAGGAATTTTAGACACAATAATGGTACAAGGATGGCCTAATATCATTTTTCAAACCAAGTTAATATAGGATTTCGCCTTGAAGCACATTCCGGGCAAGTTCTAGACCACAAATGATGCAAAAGAACTTTCACAGTTAAAGCTCACCACACATGGCAAATGAAAACTCAAATGGAATACAGATCCAAAATCCAATTGAAACCAATGAATCTCAAGGTAGTCACAAGTAACCTAAGAGGCTATTTAGTGAACCAAAGAGCCAAAATTAAATCTAAAAGTCACAACAAGGAATTTTTACTCAATCATTTTTTATTTTAAAGGTCAAGACTTCATATGCCAAAGTTTAAATTGTGTTGGTACCAAGCAAGTCACACGTTGGCTTATGGGCACAAGATTACACCCCAAAAACCAATTTATTCACAACTAGCTACTAAAAAAAAATATTTACTTTCTAAAAAAAACTAAAGACTAATCCCTTAAGAAAGGTGTCACGCTATCCATCATAGGGAAAATTCACTCGGTTCAACACAACTAAATTCCTTGGAAAAGAACCGCGGTAGAAAGAAAACCCAAGGAATTAACTTAATAGTATTATACTAAAAAAATAAAAATTTAACTAACAATTTAAACAAAAAAAATTATAAAACCAAATAAACAACAAGAAAAATAGAAACTAAAAAGAATTTACTAATAAACTAACAATATTACCAATCTACACAAATTCACAACCACCCAAAAACAACCACTTCATGTTCCACAAAAACTACAACTACAAGTTCCACACATAATCATCATATATATAGGAGCCACCCCCAACCGAAAATATTGCATTGTCCCCAATGCAATTATACAAATCAAGCCAAAATGAAAGAGGTGCTCCCTGAATGGTATCACTCGTCACTGGAGGTGCTGGGAGCTTCAAGCTCAAAGTCATCATCCTCAGCCTCGTCTGAGCCACAAAACTTCCGCAAAGTATTCATGATTTTGTTTAGGAACTTGATCTTCTTATCTTCATGTTCTCTTTGCTTCCACTGTCTTCTTTCAATTTTCCCCAACTTAGACTTGATGGCCTGTTGCTCCTTAGCAATGTCAGACATTGTGGGAATCTTTCCTGGGCCAGCTGGACCTGCAGAAGTGCTCTCTCTGGATGGTCCAGAAGGAAGACTAGTACAAGCTGGCGTACCTGCGTGTTCATACCATAAACCTCTCGAGATATATACCTGAGAGTGAGAGGTCCCTACTCAAGTGGGGTGATGGCTGTGGAAGTACCGCTGGCATCCACATGTGTGTCATGTATCTCAGTGTGTGTGAACTGGCCAATGTTGGGAGATGCTACATCAATTTTTCTCTTCTTCTGTGCAACTCCTGCTCCATTTCTCAGCAAAGGGTGGATGAGCTTCTCTGGGTTCTTTTCCTTTTCTGTTGGTTTGGGCAGTACCCCGGCCTCATAGCATAGCTGGGTGATCAGGGATGAGAAGAATAAGCTCTTGGTCCTCTCAGCCACCACCTATGGAATTTCATCGGCATTGAGTTTCCCTACATTCACCGGTATACCCTCCAGAATATCACAAATCACTCTTGCCTTCTCAAGTATCACCTCTGTTTCATTTTTCGAAGGCATGATGCGAGCACAGATAATGGAGAGCCAAGTTTTGGCCTCCACAGTGACTTCTGAAGACACGATCCTTGTGTGATTCTTTATCCATTTCGGCACCTGTCCACCATGCAAGTGGGTGATAAACCATTGGGTACCCAACTCTTGAGCTCGATCCCTGTACACCTGGTTGTTGATATTTGCAAGATCGTAATAGGCATTGATCCGCTCTGGACTGAAATGGACTTCGCAGCCTCTGATAGTAGCCACCACTTCTCTGACGACTTCATGGTTGGCTAGCCTGGGCTCTTCGGCGAAGCAAATCCATCCACTTATAAGTAATCTCCCATGGAACTTGGGCCATCGGTCCTCAAGGTTGGCTAGGAGGATGCCTCTTTCCCTTATCATATTTTTAGAGAGTTGTTTGTCATATCGTTGAGAGCATCCGAGGGATGAAAATGTGGCAGCATCATAATAGTCCTCTGTGGCAGCTTGTGTGGCATATTGTTGCACGTTTTCATTAGTTGCCAAATCCATTTTGTGGTCCAAAGTACCTACAAAGAAAGTATACCTGTCAGATGACCATGTGGGAACTTACATCATTGCATTTAGAGGTAATTAGGCCAAAGAAACAAATTGGAAAGCTGCTGGGATAGAATTTGCAAACTTACTGGTTTTCTGACTGGGCCACATTGAATCACGATCGCAAACTTCTAGACAAGCAATTCAGGACGTTCTGTGATCGCAAACACAACACAGCGAATGCGATGAAGACAAAGATGAACAGACACAACGCGATCACAAAGGATTCTACGCGATCGCGATGGACAATTTAGACCTTCAGCAGGAATAGCCTTATGCGATCGCAAAAATGGACATCACGATCGCGATAGTCTTCTTCCTCGCCCAGTACCTGATACGAGTTGGCCAGCGTCGATTGTACATAATGCTTAGAAGGCAATACTCTAAGAAAGGAGTCTGATAGTAGGTTTCTTAAATGTCAGTTTATTCCTATTGAGTTTTAAGTTAATAGTTTCTATAATTACACATTGACCCCTGTAATTCCCCTACCCCATATACAAAAGATCCTAGTGTCCAATTAGGGAAAGTGTCAGGTGAGGAATCTCTTTTTCTCTCATCTATATATTGTAATTACCCCATTTAGTACAGAGAAATGAGAGAATATACTTTTTTTTCCCTAGTTAGCTTCTTCTTCTTTTCTAGTTATTCTTTATTCATTTTATTCTCGTAGCTTTTACTAATTCATTGCTTCAAATCGTATCAGTGGTATCAGAGCACTTTCTTGGCTTTGTGATTATGACAAGCGAAATGAACGAAGTCATGATCACCCTACATAATATCTCTACTGAAATGTCAAAGTTTTCAGCTCGTCAAGAGCAGCTGGAATCTGCTCAAGAACTGAGCAGCAGGCAGCAAGAAGAATCCTTGAACGAGTTGAGGGAAGTCCTTAATGAGGTGATCCTTGGGGGTAAATGACCTGAGAGGGACAAGAAAACACCACTGGAAGAAGGTGAGTTATACGCTCCCCACGACAGGCCTTTTATTTTGGGGAATTAGCAACTCTTAGTACCAGTAACACTAATGTGACACCCACAAATGCTCTTACATTTCCTGCTACTTCTCTTGCCCAAAACCCCAAACCTTCTGCTGCTAACCCCTTAACTACTGGTGCAAACTCTAACCCCATTTACTCGAATGTAGCCCAGCCTCCACCACCAGTATATTCCCTGCGTTCCACCTTGAATAACATCACTTCTATGCCCCAGGCCCCATCCTATGTGCCACCAAACCTCCCTTCTCCACATCCTAGATATACTACTCTATAACCCTTAAACTTCCCAACTCAACCACCTGGTCTAAGGACCTACCAGCCTATAATGAATTGGAACGAAGGAACTATGTGAGTAACACCTCTTTACCTACCCTATAATCAACCTACCTCATTTCAAGCCCCTTTCTACTCTTAACCTAGTCACATAACCCCCCTATAGCACCATACCCCGTACATGCCCACTTCTCCTCAGAACTTCTACTATGCTAGTGTTCCTAATCAGATGCCAACTCCAACCATGCCTCCCTTCCTAATATACCATACACCAAGTACACCAAGGTTGAATTTCCAAGGTTTGATGGGGAGGACCTAAAATCTTGGCTCTACAAGGTAGAACAGATTTTTCTAGATGAGGATGTGTCTATACAGCAAATAATGAAGTTAGTCTCATTACAATTTGAAGGAGATACCCTTCAATGGAATCTGGGGTATATGAGGAGTAGGGGTCAGATGCCTTTACCTACACGGGAGGAGTATATATAGGCTCTTTGTGACAGTTCTGGGGCTGAGTATTTAGACCCCATGATAGAGCTGATGAGTATCAACCATATAGGTTCTGTTACGGACTATCAAAATGCCTTTGTGAGTGTGATGACTAGGATTAGCTTGTTAACAGAGCATGCTATTAGCATCTTCTTTAACAATTAGAAACCTAAGCTTAGGAATGTAGTCAAGGTAGGCAATCCCACAAGCCTTCCCCAGGCTTACTACTTAGCAAGGCTGTAGGAAGCTAGCTTTGCTGCACAGTGCAAGGCAATCAAGGGTACTATGTAATCCTCAAGCACAACCAAGTCCTTCCCCTACCAGGGAACCAATAGCATGCCAAAAGGAAGCCAAATGACTTATCAGAAACCTGCTACTGCAAACTTGGATACTAACAAGAGAAGAAGGTTGACACCAGCTACAATGGATGAAAAAAGGGCCAATGGACTCTGTTTCTTCTGTGATGAAAAGTTCACCCCAGGGCATAAATGCAAGGCCAAGAGACACTTGTATTCTATGGAGCTTGAGGAATTCCCAGAGATGGTGCAAGAAGACTCTGAGCTTGAGGAGCTCAATGAGGCACAAGAGTCTGTAGAAGAGATCATTGAGAATTGTGAGATATCATTAGAGGCCATGAATGGCTTTCAGGGATATAAGACATTGACAATACAAGGCTTTACTAAGTAGAAGCCCATAAATGTCTTAATTGACAGTGGTTCCACTCACAACTTCATCAATGAACAGACAGCTAAAAGGCTGGGATGTAAGGTATACCAGATGAGCCCACAAGAAGTCTCAGTAGCTGATGGAAGAGTAATCCAGTATGTTAAAGGCAGCAAGGAGTTTACATGGTTGATGCAAGGGATGGTATTTACTGATGATTTTTAGTCCTACCTATACGCAGCTGTGATGTGGTTCTAGGTATCCAATGGCTATGTAAACTAGGGGATATTCGGGTCAACTTTGCCAAGCTTTGGATGCGGTTCTCATATAAGGGAAAATCTATTACTCTTCAAGGCATTTCCCTCACCTTCAAGACAGTCCCAGCTAAGACCCTCAACAACATCTCAGCCAACACTGCACAAATTTGTTATGATTAAGGTTTGTCAGGAGGGTAGCAGTGAGAAGGAGTTGACCCTAATGCAACATGAGGCTCCTATAGAGATACAAGAGCTGTTGGAAGGGTACAAAGACCTATTTGAAGAACCTATGCAACTACCACCTTCAAGAGGGGTATTTGACTATCACATCCCTCTAATGACAGATAGTGCACCTGTGAATGCTCGACCCTACAGGTACTCCCCAATTCAGAAAAATGTTATAGAGGAAATGACACAAGAATTGCTGAGCCAAGGTATCATTCAATACAGCTCTAGCTCATATGCCTCCCCTGTAGTCATAGTAATCATGAAGGATGGTTCTTGGAGATTATGTGTAGACTACAGGGCTCTGAATAAGGTAACTATCAAGGACAGGTTCCCTATTCCACTCATTGAAGAACTATTGGATGAGTTGCAGGGGTCCAGGGTCTACTCTAAGATAGCTCTGAGGGCTAGTTATCACCAAATCAGGATGGCACCCTCAAACATCCTCAAGACAGCCTTTAGAACTCATTCAGGTCACTGTGAGTACCTAGTTATGCCCTTTGGCTTAACTAATGCCCCTTCAAGCTTTCAGGGACTGATGAACCATATTTTTAAGGGCTATATGAGGAAGTTTATCTTGATATTTTTTTTATGACATCTTGGTCTTCAGCAAGATTCTTGAGGACCACCTTCAACATATCAAAATAACCTTTGATCTACTGGTGCAACACCAGCTGTTTGCCAAGTGTAGCAAGTGTGTTTTTGAAACTGACAGGATTTAGTATTTAGGCCATTACATATCAGCTGCAGGTGTGGCTACTGATCCAAAAAAGATAGAAGTTCTCCAAACATGGCCCCTACCTGCTAACATCAAACAGTTAAGGTGTTTTCTAGGCCTAGCAGGATACTATAGAATAGTCATTAAGGGGTATGGTGTCCTGATCAAACCACTTGTGAGCACGTGATTTTTTCCCCAAGCAAATTATTCCAAAAATATATGCAAAAATGATTTTTGTGTGGAAACTTGTTGATAATTGTGTGGAAATACCAGGATTTGTTTTTATTTTTGAAAAATAAAGCAAATGAAATCAAAGAAAAATACCATTTTCGTATTAATTAGAAAATACCAAAAATAGAAATTAATTACTCTTTAATTCTATAAAATCAGAAAAATACAAAGAAAATACAAGGAATAACAAATACAAGAGTAAAATACAAAAATACAGAAAAGAAAATAAATAAGTATAATACGAAAATACAAGAAAATACAAATATAAAATACATATATAATACAAAGAAATTGGGCCAAATAACAATTTCAGTGGCCCAATTGAGTTAATACACGGACCAGGCCCAAAAGAAAATCAGCCGGTCTACCTATATATAATCCAAACGACACCGTTCTAAGTGAGCAAATCTGGACCATTGAATAATTGATCAAACGGTCCAAAACAACGGTTGCCTAATAACTAAAACGACGGCGTACGTTTGAACCAATCTGAGCCGTTGATATCATACATCCGATGGTCACAATTAAATGACCATTTAATGATGACGACGTCGTTTTGGGTGTAATTGCATCTGGACCGTTGGTACATTTAATCCAACGGTTCCAGATCATCCGAGGCTTTTAAATATACATACAATACATTACATACATCATTATACACCCTTCGTCTCTAAAGCATAAACCCTAGCCGCCCTAAGTTCCTCTCAACCACCCGCCGGAAACCTACCGGTGGGGAACACTACCAGTTCTGATCAAACCACCACGAACACCCCATGACCTCCTCCGTACCCTCTTTCACCCTATCTCGTTAGTTTCCCTCGAAAACCCTTAGAAGTCTTCCAATAATCCAAAAGGTGTAGCTGGAACCCTACTCCGGCGACCACCACTTATGAATCAGAGTTTGCCATTAACACCATATGACCGTCTCATCGTCCTCTTCAACCCCCACTAGTTAGATTTCCTCGAATCAACCCCAAACCTTTCAAATATCAAAAAATGTTTTGCCAGAACCCTACTCCAGCAAATACACCTAACCCCTAAACTACCTCATCAGACCCCTACATCTCATCTAAAGATCTTTCTTACAAAAGGACTTAAAGAGTCTGTTCGAAGGTCCAAAAAGCCAAGAAAGGGCTTATGGACTTCTGATACCGGAAAATCAAGAAAAAGAAAAGAAAAATAAAGAAAGAAAAAAGAAAGAAGATAGAAAGAAAGAAAAAAAATAAAGACACAAAGAAAGCTAAGTACCCTGAACCCCTAACTTCTCTACCGTGCATGTATCTTTCTGATTTTTCTCTATTTTTTGTCTGTTTCTTTGCCTTCCTGAGTATGCTATGAATTTATTACATGCTTAGTCATGAAAATCTTGACTATGACTGTGTAATTTCCTGATCTTGTACTTTGGAATCGCATGCTTATAGGTTTTTCTTTTTGATAAAGTCTTTAGTCAAATCGTATGTTTTGTATTCATAGCCACACTTAAGGTTCTTACTTGATAGGTCGAAATTAATGTTTGAGTGTTCTGTTAATTTGATTCAACCTATTATCAATTTGTTTCCCTGAATCTTGTTAATTGAGTATTTAATCTTTAATGTGGCTATATCTGTAAGACTGTCTAATGTTGACTATCTTTGCTATATAATTTTGACTTTGACCTTTCTGAACTTCTGATTGAATAAGAGGGTTAATTGGTTAATTAGTCTTAATGTGGCTATATCTGTAAGACTTTCTAATATTGGCTATTTTGGCTATTTTTGTAATCCAATTTTGACTTTGACCTGTTAAGGTTTTTGATTAATTAAAGGATTAGTTGGGTAAATAAAAGAAAAATACAGGGGTTAAAGGGAAAGGGATAAAATGGTATTTTGTATTTAAACTAAAGGGGTAAGGGTATAAAAGGCAATACTGCCTGGTTCGTGGGTAATTGATTGAACAATAAAGGGTATATTGGGTATACTAAAAGGGTAAATAGGTAGAAACTAATAGCAAGTGAGGGTAATAAAGACATTTAAGGGTAATTAGAACAATATGGATGCCACTAGAACCTTCTAGCAGGGGTTCTATTACATTTACGGACAAATTAAGAATATTAACTTGAAAATAAGATATAAGAACAAGGGTGGGAAATCTGAATATTTATTTCGAATTTTCCTCCCATTTTGCTCTATAAATAGCCCCTTAGGCCACATTTGAAAGGGGTTCGGAAATTAAGTAAGGTTCGGAAATTAAGTAAGGTTCAGAAATTAAGTAATTCTAAAGTTTCAGAAATTAGAGGTTTTGAAAGTTGGGGATTCTAAGTTTTTGGGAAAAGTTTAGAGGTTCAGAAATTATATAAGTCTAAAATACATAGAAATTGTACACGATTACTGTTCTATTGGTTTTGATCTCAATTTTGAGTGGAAATCTTCTAAGTTCTGGTGTTTTCATCTACTGTTCTGTGTTGATATCGAGTGCTGAAGCTGTTTGCTCTGTGATTTTCCTTAAGAAGCTGTTTGGTTTAAGTTTTGGTATCGATTCTGTTGTTGTGTTATTGCTGTGGATTTGCTGGTTATTGCTTGCTGAAGTCCTGTCATTGCTGATCTCCTTCCTCTATTTCTGCCTTAGATTCATTGAGTTTGTCTCATTTTTGTCCAGGTACACTTCTGAACTTTCGAAGATGTAACCAAAACGTCTGAAGATATAAAGCTATTAGTTTAATTTTGTTAGTTTTCAATTTTGTTCAAGTTATAGACATATGTAATTTGTTAGGATCTTATGTATATTAGGGACTGTATAGACATTGAATTGACACTTATATTTCTTTAGTTAGCTTAGATATCACGTATAAATTGCATGAAGTAGGTAAACAGAAAACAAGCTACATAGTTTATCGATATAAATTGGTTAAAGCCTACTTAATTGAATTTTTTTTTAGATCTTCATTTGTTATAGAATCAGAAGTATAATACAAAAAAAATATTGAAATGTTTTTGTTAGTTTAAAGTTCTGTATCAACAGTTGATAATCTGAAAAGTATGAGTTTAATTAGATTTAAATATCATTAATGGTTCTGAATTGTTTAAACTAGTTTATGTATTTTCAACTCACGATGAAGTTCAGTAGTAGTATGTAAAACAGAAACTCAAATGGGAATGAAATTCAGGACTTAATTCGGATATGTTAATTGTAGATCAGGTTTAATGTTTCTGGTTGAGTATAATAAGGTAATCCTACACTTGAATAAGTAGATATCATGACTGATAAAAAAAATAAATCAGACTTGGTAACTAAACAATAGTATCTAGATAAAATTAGTGTAAATGTTTTAGTTTCTGATACTGAATTTACAATATTTGCTTACATATATAATTAGTTCAATAAAAAATGTTTGAACCTATCTTGGATTTGATTAATGATTTAGGCCTGATCAGGCAAAAGAAGCCAGATTCAATTGTGATAGCTTCTAGGCCCATAAGAAATAAACTCGTAATTATGAATTAGGCTTTAATTAGCCCTATGCACCATTGTGCATTTCCCTGTTAGTCCAATTTCCAGGCCCAAAACATGCAATGGCCTGGATATGAATAGATTATCAATACAAAACATGTAATTAGACAACATTAGTAGTTATTTTAGACCAAAGCAAAAACAATGCTAGAAAATATAGTACACTATAGGTTTGACCTTTAAAAAATACAATGAGATGAGCCTCGTTATAAGGCAAGAATGCACGGGGCCCTCAAATAATTGTTATAAAATCTTTAGACTCGGAAGGACCGTTTAGCTAATTTCGCGGTCTTTCCCAAAGTAATAATACGTAGATATATTAGGCACAATTTTAATATATATTCTCAAGTACGGGTGCACATTTATGTGACCCAAATCCTACTCTCAACGAAGTCGAAATGTATCTAGAACCACCGGCGTACTGGTACGGTATGGTTAAGGAATGCATTTTTACGACGTTGCAATTCTTTAAAAATTGAAAAGCGGAACACTAATGCACATAATTGAAAATATATAATTGAAATCAGATAAAAACAAATACAACAGTTGAGCGACCGTGCTAGAACCACAGAATTTGGGAGTGCCTAACACCTTCTCCCGGATTAAAAGAATTCCTTATCCGGATTTCTAGTTCGCAGACTGTAACATAGTCAAACTTTCCTCGGTTTGGGATTAAACCGGTGACTTGGGACACCATTATATTCTTAAGTAGCGACCCTGAAAATTTTAAATAATTAATCCCGTTCCGACAGTCCTTAAATTGGAAAAAACTCCTCTACGCCCTCGCGGGTAAAGTAGTGTTAAAATAAGAGGTGTGACAGCTCTGGCGACTCTGCTGGGGACAAGAAACCCAGAACTACGGTTCAGGGTTTAAGAATTTGAGCTCAGTTAAATTGTTGTATTTGTTTATATCTGATTTTCCAATATGTTCTGGATTAATGTGCTAAATGTTTACCGCTTTGATATTACGTGAACTGTATATAAAAATTGTGTCGAAAACCTTTCTCTTCTTACCTCCGGGGATGCGCTTACTAGTTGAGACTCCCCTTTCTGTTAGTGTCATACCAAAAAAAATAAGAAAAGAGGCCGGACAAATTACTAAGCCGGATGATCCCACGGGTCCCCGGTACGTAGCCCCCTCCTCGACTCGAGTCGTCCGCTCGGGTGCACAGTCTAGAATCAATAAAATCAGGATATTGAGCCTAGAATTAGGACGATTATTTGCATCATATCTGACTTACGGGACTCAACACAGGGGTTGGGTCCGTCTAGGACAGGTGACCTGAATATGAAAAGACCATCATGATTATATGTTGCATTTATTTGTCTCGAGCCATCATGCTGACCGGTTAGGAAAAAAGAATTAAGTGAAAAGAAAAGAGAAAATAACAATTGTAGAAATTCTGTCGAAATTTGGTGGATTTATAAATAAAAATTGTTGATTTTTTTTTCTAAATTTTTATTTTGGGTTATGGAAATAAATAAATTTTGTTACTTTATCCTCAAAAATTAGAAAATATAATTAGATTTGCCAATAAAATAAAAAATTTTAAAAAAAAAATCTTGTCATTAAAAATAGTAAGAATAGTTCAATTTTGTCAAAAATCAAAAATGGTTTGCCTAAAAAATAATCTGACCGAACTACGCTGATTTGATTCTCACCATTAGGCAAGATACGTAGGCAACCCTTGACGGGTCCAACCACACTTTTTGCAAAAATAGCCAAAAAATGTTAAAATTTTGAATTTTTATCATAAATCAAGTAATACCGTTTTATCAAAATGGCCGAATGTCTCGAAAATGTGCCGAAAGGTTGATTACACAAAAATGATCATTTTTGAGTTATTAGCAAGCACAACCTTAAAATCTTCAAACTGAAGTGTTGAAGGGCCGTATTTGCGATATTAGGACTTGTTTTGGAAATTAAAATTGCGGAAAATATATTGTTTTTTTTAAGGGTCATAGAAAGTGATTAAATCATTTTAATAAATGTGCAGGATAAGCACAATTCAAAATGAACCGTTTTCAATTATGAATAAAATCCCTTTGGAGTTACATCTATGGTGGAATGATCTGGGTAAAGATGGACAAGACGAGGTCAAGAAATACTTGAAAGGTCTTACTGGGTTGCTTGATATTGTGCCTCGAGGAGATATTGTCAGAGCCTTGGTTACTTGTTGGGATCCATCACATAACGTATTTCATTTCTCGGACTTCGAGCTTACCCCGACATTAGAGGAAGTTACCAGTTACATTGGAAAAGATGAGGTTCCTCTGAAGGATAAATACCTGGTTGCTCCAAGAGTTGTTACTGTTCACAGATTTCTAGATTCCCTGAAAATAGCCCGAGTGTTCACAATGAAGATTTGGCGAAAGGTTTTTGTACTATGAAATTCATATATCATAGATATGGTCATATTGGAGGCTTTAGCAACCTGGGAAACAAGATCTGTAGCAAAGCAAATCGAGCAAAATAGGAGGAGCACAGACATATTGCTTTTATGGTAGCCTTCTTGGGTTTGATAGTGTTTCCAAGAAAAGATGGGAATATTANTATGATAGTAGCTAATGTCTTTCGTGCCCTGACAGCTTGTAAAGCCGGAGTAGATTTCTTCGAGGGATGCAATTTGTTATTACAAATGTGGATGATTGAGCACTTATGCCATCATCCTCAATTTTTGAGCTCTTCGGAGAAAACATGCATAGATGAATTCTACACAAGGATAAAAGGGGTCAAATTGCCAGAAGGATTTAAGGATTGGACAACATATTTTCGATCTCTTACTGCTAGTCA
>MU750635.1:24701-66959 GCA_026770625.1 Nicotiana glauca | reverse complement strand
TTCAAGTTGAAAGCAGGCACCCACCTGGAAAATAAGGGAATACTTTTTCAAGTTGAAAGCAGGCACCCACCTAGAAAATAAGGGAAGTATTATTTGAAATTCTTCTTAAAATTCTAATATTTAATAAGATGGTATACCCCAGCACCATACTGGGGCAGAAAATGTTTTTTGTTTTTAAGATGACAGCAGGTAGCCACCTGAAGAACAAGGGAATATTTTTCAAGCAAGCTGTAAGCAGGCATCTACCTAAAGAACAAGGGAATATATTTCAAAGCAAGCTGCAATCAGGCGTCACCTGAAGAACAAGGGAATACTTTTCAAGCAAGCTGTAAGCAGGCACCCACCTGAAGAACAAGGGAATACTTTTTCAAGCAATAGTAAGCAGGAGTCCACCTGAAGAATGGACACAATCAAAAGTTATGCAAGATACAAGTTCAAGGCAACACAAGAACAAGTTGGAAGACATAGATAGGATCTTTTGTAAACCGTAGAGCATAGCTCAGACTAGCTTCTTTTATCTATACCACGGTGTAATAAGGGGATCAACAAGCAGTGACAACAAGCAACCACAATAAGATCACAGCTCCCTGGTAGTCTCAACTACCAGACATTCCTGAACTACACTGACCTGATTCCTGTTTAGCCCAGGATATGTAGGCAATCCATGAAGCAGGATGCGGTCAAAACTTTCAAAAATGCTTCACACGGAATACGCGAATGGGCATAAATCCCTCATTATTGCTCACTTATCTTTGCACTGAAACTCTGCGTGTTCCCGAGCAAAGAAGGGCAACTGTGAGCACGTGCCAAAAGAAAATCAGTGGCCCAATTGAGTTAATATACGGACCAAACTCAAAAGAAAATCAGCCGGTCTGCCTATACATAATCTAAACGACACCGTTCTAAGTAAGCAAATCTAGACCATCGAATAATTGATCAAACGGTGCAAAACAACGGTTGCCTAATAACTAAAACAACGGCGTACGTTTGAACTAATCTGAGCCATTGATATCATACATCCGATGGTCACAATTAAATGACCATTTAATGATGAGGATGTCGTTCTGGGTGTAATTGCACCTGGACCGTTGGTACATTTAATCCAACGGTTCCAGATCATCCGAGGCTTTTAAATATACAAACAATACATTAAATACATCATTATACACCCTTCGTCTCTAAAGCATAAACCCTAGCCGCCCTAGGTTCCTCTCAACCACCCGCCAGAAACCTACCGGCGGGGAACACTACCAGTTCTGATCAAACCACCACGAACACCCCATGACCTCCTCTGTACCGTCTTTCACCCTATCTCGTTGGTTTCCCTCAAAAACCGTTAGAAGTCTTCAAATAATCCAAAAGGTGTCGCCGGAACCCTACTCCGGCAACCACCACTTATGAATCAGAGTTTGCCATTAACACCATATGACCGTCTCATCGTCCTCTTCAACCCCCACTAGTTAGCTTTCCTCGAATCAACCCCAAACCTTTCAAATATCAAAAAATGTTTCGCTAGAACCCTACTCCGGCAAATACACCCAACCCCTAAACTACCTCATCAGACCCCTACATCTCTTCCAAAGATCTTTCTAACAAAAGGACTCAAAGAGCCTGTTCGAAGGTCCAAAAAGCCAAGAAAAGGCTTATGGACTTTTGATACTGGAAAATCAAGAAAAAGAAAAGAAAAATGAAGAAAGAAAAAAGAAAGAAGATAGAAAGAAAGAAAGAAAATAAAGACACAAAGAAAGCTAGATACCCTGAACCCCTAACTTTTCTACTGTGCATGTCTCTTTTTGATTTTTCTCTATTTTTTGTCTATTTCTTTGCCTTCCTGAGTATGCTATGAATTTATTACATGCTTAGTCATTTTTTGTTTGTGCTTAGCCATGAAAATCTTGACTATGACTATGTAATTTCCTGATCTTGTACTTTGGAATCGCATGCTTATAGGTTTTTCTTTCTGATAAAGTCTTTAGTCAAATCGTATGTTTTGTATTCATAGCCACACTTAAGGTTCTTACTTGATAGGTCGAAATTAATGACTGAGTGTTCTGTTAATTTGATTCAACCTATTATCAATTTGTTTCCCTGAATCTTGTTAGTTGAGTATTTAATCTTTAATGTGGCTATATCTGTAAGACTGTCTAATGTTGGCTATCTTTGCAATATAATTTTGACTTTGACCTTTCTGAACTTCTGATTGAATAAGAGGGTTAATTAGGTAATTAGTCTTAATGTGGCTATATCTGTAAGCCTGTCTAATGTTGGCTATCTTTGCAATATAATTTTGACTTTGACCTTTCTGAACTTCTGATTGAATAAGAGGGTAAATTGGGTAATTAGTCTTAATGTGGCTATATCTGTAAGACTGTCTAATATTGGCTATTTTGGCTATTTTTGTAATCCAATTTTGACTTTGACCTGTTAAGGTTTCTGATTAATTAAAGGATTAGTTGGGTAAATAAAAGAAAAATACAGGGGTTAAAGGGGAAGGGATAAAATAGTATTTTGTAATTAAACTAAAGGGCTAAGGGTGTAAAAAGCAATACTGTCTGGTTCGTGGGTAATTGATTGAACAATAAAGGGTATATTGGGTATAATGAAAGGGTAAATAGGTAGAAACTAATAGCAAGTGAGGGTAATAAAGACATTTAAAGGTAATTAGAATAATATGGATGCCACTAGAACCTTCTAGCAAGGGTTCTAGTGTATTTACGGACAAATTAAGAATATTAACTTGAAAATAAGATATAAGAACAAAGGTGGAAAATCTGAATATTAATTTCAAATTTCCCTCCCATTTTGCTCTATAAATAGGCCCCTTAGGCCGCATTTGAAAGGGGTTCGGAAATTAAGTAAGGTTCAGAAATTAAGTAAGGTTCGGAAATTAAGTAATTCTAAATGTTCAGAAATTAGAGGTTTTGAAAGTTGGGTATTCTGAGTTTTTGGGAAAAGTTTAGAGGTTCAGAAATTGTATAAGTCTAAAATACATAGAAATTGTACATGATTACTGTTCTATTGGTTTTGATCTCAATTTTGAGTGGAAATCTTCTAAGTTCTGGTGTTTTCATCTACTGTTCTGTGTTGATATCGAGTGCTGAAGCTATTTGCTCTGTGATTTTCCTTAAGAAGCTGCTTGGTTTAAGTTTTGGTATCGATTCTATTGCTGTGTTATTGCTGTGGATTTGCTGGTTATTGCTTTCTGAAGTCCTGTCATTGTTGATCTCCTTCCTCTATTTCTGCCTTAGACTCATTGAGTTTGTCTCATTTTTGTCCAGGTACACTTCTGAACTTTTGAAGATGTAACCAAAACGTCTAAAGATATAAAATTATTAGTTTAATTTTGTTAGTTTTTAATTTTGTTCAAGTTATAGACATATGTAATTTGTTAGGATCTTATGTATATTATGGACTGTATGGACTTTGAATTGGCACTTATATTTCTTTAGTTACCTTAGATATCACGTAGAAATTGCATGAAGTAGGTAAATAGAAAACAAGCTACATAGGTTATCGATATAAATTGGCTAGAGATTACTTAATTGAAATTTTTTTAGATCTTCATTTGTTATAGAATCAGAAGTATAATACAAAAAAAAATATTGAAATGTTTCTGTTAGTTTAAAGTTCTGTATCAACAGTTGATAATCTGAAAAGTATGAGTTTAATTAGATTTAAATATCATTAATGGTTCTGAATTGTTTAAACTAGTTTATGTATTTTCAACTCACGATGAAGTTCAGTAGTAGGATGTAAAACAGAAACTCAAATGGGAATGAAATTCAGGACTTAATTCGGATATGTTAATTGTAGATCGGGTTTAACGTTTCTGGTTGAGTATAATAAGGTAATCCGACACTTGAATAAGTAGATATCTTGACTGATAAAAAAAATAAATCAGACTTGGTAACTAAACAATAGTATCTTGATAAAATTAGTGTAGATGTTTTAGTTTCTGATACTGAAATTACAATATTTGCTTACATATATAATTAGTTCAATAAAAAATGTTTGAACCTATCTTGGATTTGATTAATGATTTGGCCTGATCAGGCAAAAGAAGCCAGATTCAATTGTGATGGCTTCTAGGCCCGTAAAAAATGAACTCGTAATTATGAATTGGGCTTTAATTAGCCCTATGCACCATTGTTCATTTCCCTGTTAGTCCGATTTCCAGGCCCAAAACATGCAATGGCCTGGATATGAATAGATTATCAATACAAAACATGTAATTAGACAACATTAGTAGTTATTTTAGACCAAAGCAAAAATAATGCTAGAAAATATAGTACACTATAGGTTTGACCTTTAAAAAATACAATGAGATGAGCCTCGTTATAAGGCAAGAATGCACGGGGCCCTCAAATAATTGTTATAAAATCTTTAGACTCGGAAGGATCGTTTAGCTAATTTTACGGTCTTTCCCAAAGTAATAATATGTAGATATCTTAGGCACAATTTTAATATACATTCTCAAGTACGGGTGCACATTTATGTGACCCAAATACTACTCTCAACGAAGTCGAAATGTATCTAGAACCACAGGCATACTGGTACGGTGTGGTTAAGGAATGCAATTTTACGACGTTGCAATTCTTTAAAAATTGAAAAGCGAAACACTAATGCACATAATTGAAAATATATAATTGAAATCAGATAAAAACAAATACAACAGTTGAGCGACCGTGCTAGAACCACAGAATTCGGGAGTGCCTAACACCTTCTCCCGGATTAACAGAATTCCTTATCCGGATTTCTAGTTCGCAGACTGTAACAGAGTAAAACTTTCCTCGGTTCGGGATTAACCGGTGACTTGGGACACCATTATATTCTCAAGTGGCGACTCTGAAAATTTTAAATAATTAATCCCGTTCCGACTGTCCTTAAATGGGAAAAAACTCCTCTACGCCCTCGCGGGTAAAGTAGTGTTAAAATAGGAGGTGTGACACCACTTACTGATCTATTGAAAAAAGATAACTTCCACCGGTCTGATGAAGCCATTAAGGCATTCAATAAATTGAAGGAGGCCTTAACATTTGACCCTGTACTGGCTCTTCTTGATTTCTCCATTCCCTTTGTGGTGGAGACTGTTGCCTGTAGTTTAGGAATTGTTGTTGTCCTCTTGCAACAAGGTCAGCCAATTGCATACCTAAGCAAAAGACTGTCAGTTCAACACCAATCCCTATCTGTATATGACAAGGAACTCCTAGCTTTGGTGATGTCTATAACCAAGTGGGCTCAATATCTAACAGGAAGGTCCTTCATTGTGAAGACTGACCAAAAGGCTTTTAAATTCCTATTGGAACAAAAACTGCATACAGGATCTCAACTCAAGTGGATCACCAAGCTGATGCAGTATGACTTTGTAATCTAGTATAAGAAGGTAAAGGAGAACAAAGTAGCAGATGCTTTATCAAGACCACCATTAGTAGAATTGGCTACCTTAACCTTGTCTACTCTCAAGACTGACGTGCTAGACCTTATCATTCATAGCTGGTCCCTTGATCCTGAACTCACTACCTTAATCGAGTAGCTTAAGCAGGGGTCTGTTGAATGAAATGGCTATATATTTGTCCATGAACAACTAAGAAGAAATGGGAAGCTAGTTGTAGGGCCAAGTACTCAGCTAAGGCAAGACATCATACAACTATGGCACAACTTTATTCATGGGGGTCATTTAGGTATAGATCGCACCTACAGGAGGATTGTTGCCCTCTTTTATTGGAAGGGCTTGAAAGAGGATGTTCAGACTCATGTTAAACAATGTGACATACGTCAAAGGAGTAAGTATGAGACTACTCCATACTTTGGGCTGATGCAACCACTTAAGCTCCCATCTATGGCCTGGAGCAGCATAAGTATGGACTTCATTGAAGGGTTACCAAAGTCCAGTGGTAAATCTATTATTTGGGTAGTGGTGGACAGGTTAACAAAATATGCCCACTTTATAGGTGTCTCACATCCTTACTCAGCTAGTGACATTGCCAATTTTTTATGGACCATGTTTTTAAATTGCTTGGAATGCCAGAAGACATAGTCAGTGATAGGGAATAAATCTTCACTAGCAAGCTGTGGCAAGAGCTCTTCTTCATGCATGGGGTCACACTCGGCACTTCTACAGCATATCACCCCCAATCTGATGGCCAAACTGAGGTGGTCAACAGGTGCTTAGAGACCAATCTCAGGTCTTTTTGCTCTGATTAACCTCAGGATTGGTTTCTCTACCTAGCAACTACTGAATGGTGATACAACACTTCATTTCATTCCTCTATCCAGACCACTCCCTATGAAGCCTTGTATGGTCAACCCCCCACCCCCCACTTCATTTACCTTATATAGAAGGAGATTCAGTCACAGAGGAAGTTTGATCACTCGAGAACTCAAGTATTAACTATTGAAGTTTCATATTCAAATGGCTTAACAAAGGATCACAACCCAAGCTAACAAGCATAGGTCCGATCGATAGTTCAAAAAAGGTGATTGGTTGTACCTTAAAATACAACCCTACAGGCAAATGACAATGTCAGGTTCTCACTTTTCAAAACTGTTAGCAAAATACTATGGCCCCTATCAAATCTTACAAAAGATGGGAATGGTCGCTTACAAGCTCTCACTGCCTACACAACTTCTCATTCACCCCACATTCCATTTATCCAGCTTAAACCATGCCACAAGTTACCAGAAAAGAATTCCCACCCCCTAGTCTTCGATATAGCCAGCCCATATTGTCCCCAACCATAGCAAAGTTTGGACAGACGCTTGGTGCAGAAAGGGAACAAAGAAATTGCACAAGTGTTGGTATAATGGGAACACACCACACTAGAGCAAGCCACTTGGTAAGACTATCACTCTCTGAAGACCAGGTTTCCTGCTTTCCTTTCTTGAGGACAGGGAAGATTTCAACAGGGGTGATCTGATACGTGTTGGCTAGCATCAATTGTACATGACACTTAGAAGGCAGTACTCGTTAGTTAAGAAAGCAGTTTGATGGTAGGTTTCTTAAATGTTAGTTTAGTCTTATTAAGTTTTAAGTTAATAGTTTCTGTAATTACACAATGACCACTGTAATTTCCCTACCCCATATACAAAAGGTCCTCGTGTCTAATTAGGAAAAGTGTCAGGTGAGGAATCTCTTTTTCTCTCATCTATATATTGTAATTACCCCTTTTAGTGCAGAGCAATGAGAGAATATACTTTTTTTTGCCCTAGTTAGCTTCTTCTTCTTTTCTAGTTTTTCTTCATTTTTTTATTCTCGCAGCTTTTACTGTTCCATTGCTTTGAATTGTATCAGTACCAGGTCACTTGGGTATTTCATTGAATATGTGGTGCGCTTCATTTTTGTCAGCCATTTCAAACTATAAATTTTTTTACCCCAAGATTTGCATAAAGAAACGTTCTTTCTCTCAACCAATCTCTCACAACAAGCAAGCATATAAAATGAAACCAAGAATGACATTTTACATAATAAATTACCTCTAAACAACATTGAAGCCCTAAAATATGAAAATAGGGCTGCCCTCCCTCTAATTTACCATTATAGTTGAAATTAAACTAAGCATTAAGGTGGGAGAGTGTCATACCTTGTCACGCCCTAAAATCCGAGGAGCGTGACCGACGCTCAACCGAGTAAACCCGACTGAGAAAGCTTGCCATGTTTCATTCTAATTATCCCAATTAATAAACGCAAAGAAATCTATCTTTAGCAACCCTCATTTAAGTCTTGCTAATTGCTTCATTTAGTTTTCAAAATATTACTAGTTTACAAATTTAATGAAAAACATGCTTATCAAGTACCAAAAGTTCTAGACCGGACTCCCAACATCAGCCACCACCCACAATAGTCTACGGAGCCTCTAAATGCAAGATAAGAGCAATAGAGAAATACCGGTAACAAGGCTCCGGCTATACCTTAAAATGTATTCCGAAAATGAACAAAAGATACATAACATGACCCCGGGATGGAGTGGGGCTCACCAACACAGCTGAATAAAAGTAGAGGAATGCTACTGTCGGTGGACTGGAGTACCTGCTATAGAACCACCTAAAATCATAACACGAATGTAGCTCCCCCGGCAAAAGGGACGTTAGTGCCGTCGAATAGCACTAGTATGTAAGGCTAAAAGTCCTATTTCAGATTAGAATATCCATACAAGCAAAGAATCCACAAACAGTAAGTCAAGATCAACAATATTCTAACACCCAATTTTGAAACATGTTAGTCCTCTACTTTATGAAAATAATATATATAATTTTTGTTTGGTTGGGAGACCTCTAGCACCGATATAAGTTTTACCACCGTCTTTGTTAGCACGGAGTCCGATCATGACCCGATTGGATAAGTCATCCCTTTTAGAGACATATACCACATCACAAATTTCCAGTTTTTAATTTCCCAGTTATCGAATTTCCAGATTTGTTGATTTCCAGCACTATACCACTATGTGTGCGGCATGGCGTCCGATCACGGTCCGATCGGCTAAGCTGTCTTCCCACATATGCCGTGTGGTTGGTGTTACCAAATTACAATGTTGCCAAGATTATCCCAGTTAAGGGGAATAAGCTCGATGCACCCCTACACCGGCACATGTAGTTTCAAGAATGAGTCTTATGACCCACCCTTCCTCAGTGATGCTAAAGATACTCCCGAAAATATATTTGATTCAATTTAGTATTGCACACAATTGTAGTATAAATACGAGTATACGAATATATCATAAACGTAACCATTCTTACCTCAATATCCTTCACCATTTATAGATTCTAATTAGTATTTCCAGTCACCAACAACAGTATTTCCTTGGCTCATTTGGCCATTCAAAGATTCTTTATTCTTGGCACGGTGGCCGTATTTGGTTTCTCACATTTTTATCCCTTTATTTCAAACGATCACCAACCAATATCAATGTACCAGATATTCCGGAAGTTTTGTATTTTTAAATTCAACAGAGATAGAATCATCAAGCATGAGGGACACTTCTCAAGGAGGAATATACCAACCAATAAATATATTACATTGAGCGTATCTATAAGGCAAAGCATTATATAAAACATCCACTTATGGGCATTGTTCGGGTACAAGACATTTAGGCCATTCTACTTTTGGAAGTTAGTTCATAAGATTTGAGACTTATTTTATATTTGCTTCACACTTCCTTATTCGATTCATTTCCATATGGCATTACATCTCATCAACAAGTAGGCCAAGTAGTCATAATCAACCAAGTCATTTAATACACACAATAGCAACTTGGAGCATTAAACAGAGCAATTCTTCTCACCCAATTAGCATGCTAAACTTCTTTCAAGAGGCGACTCAAGACTATACAATTTTGGTAGGTAAACCACACTTAAACTTACAAACAAATATGGAATTCACTTCCGAGAGAGAAAGTTTAGCCTTCATACCTCGATTGAGCTTTACTTAAGTCCTACTATACTCCGAGACTCTTAGCGACGTCAATATCTTAGGAACATGACAAATCGAACCACAAATTAGAGAGGTGATCATATTTCTACTTCATTTGAGCATATTTTCAAACACTAAGTTGGTATCATTGTTTTAAAACCATTTTGTGTAAGATCCTACTATCCCTCATCCCATCCTTTGCTCAAGACCCAACAAAATACTCTTAAGAACTCATGCATGAAAGATATCCACTTCTATCCTCATCAATTACCCTTCTATTGGTTTATCCTAGTTATATCTAGAAATTAAGAGCTTGGATTATAGACCCTTGCCTTTTAGGAAGATGACCAAGGTGCCTTTCTTGATAAATCTTCAAGGTTTAAGCAAGAGCTTTAGGAGAAATATTGATGAAGAACCCTTTCTACCTCTAGGACCCCTTCTCTCTCTAAATGTATCAGAAAATAAGCCTAAAATGAAGGGTAAGGTGTAATATATCGACATCGGTTCGGGTTATAAAATTAGAAAATTGGAGCCCCGAGTCAAGTATGCGATCGCAGAGTAAACATGCGGTCCGCATAATGGACCGCTGAATGCTCCCCAAAAACTAAACATTCTGACTCAGTCTGCGGTAAGAATGCGGTCCGCATTCACGTTCTACAGTCGCAAAGTGCACCGCAGAACTGACCCTCGAAAAATTCAAAGGAAAATATGCGATAACTATGCGGTCCGCATTTGGATTATGCGACCGCATTACCGACTTCAATTTTAACCAACATTCTGCCTCACTCTGCGGCAGATATCCGGTCCACATTTCGATCATGCGACCGTATTCTGGACCGCATTTCTTGCATTGTTTTTTTCTGGAAACTTATTCTAGACTTTTTAATGCATTATTCAATCCAAAAGGTTCGAGCGGCAGTGAGCAAGCTCGTCGCGAAGCATATTTACTAATTTCTAATACATGTTCCTAACTTGGCACCACGGGATCCGGGTTTTCGAGTGGGGATTTCACGGGGCCTTACATCCTCCCCCACTTAAGATCATTCGTCCTCGATTGAGGATCAAGGTTCACTTATTAGCAGTCTTAGTGCAATCTTCTCCTCTTTACAACCTGAAACAGGTTGACAGTCCCCAAATTTAGCTAACTCCCTAGACTTCCGAAAATTTTGCCAGAGTTTCCCTTGTATCTAGGCCTTACCCACCTATCATAGAGCCCCAGAAACATACCATAACATAAACGTATTCATAATCATAGTATAACTGGCAAAATATCAACCATGGACATATAGGAAACCTTATTACCAAAAAGAGGACGGATCTCCTACTACCTTCCTTAACATAGACACATGGAAGACCGGGTGTATCGCACCCGACATAACATATTTCTTTTTATACCTTACCTCAAGTCTCTAAATTTTGACTAACTCCTAAATTTTTCAAAAATTTCGGCAGAGTCTTCTTTGTAACTAGACCTATCCACCTGTCAGAGAACCGCCAACAGCATCCTAAAAACTCATCCACAACCAGAAAAATTGCCACAATGTATGCATCAATAATAAGCACCTCAGTATTATAAGCACCATGCTATCACGATGATACCTGCACATAGATTGCACATTTTTAAATCACAACACCTATAAGGTACCTTTCAAATCAAAACCAATTGTTATACGATCAAGCAAAAATATTTTCTTTCCACGATACTTTTGGCCTTCAAGGTGGCCTTATCGACTTACAAGCTTTTACACAACATACTTACGGAAACAATCCCAAACTCCAAACTCATATAGCAAGAATGACGGCTAGAAACCTCGCATAAGCTAACTACCTATTAAGTTCACCTTCAATAATTTCCATCGGAATGATACACCGAAGGTTCCCAATCACCTCTTTAGACACATATACATGGAACACCAGAATCATAGAGGGAAACGACACGACACGGGGACATCATACTCATAACTTGACCCATCTCTTTTAAGGCTTATTAAATTATAAAATGTACTACATCTACTTTACCCTAAGGAACAATTCACATAACATCTTCCTAGGAGAAACCTTGAGAATAGCTTGCGCACTTTCTTTAACTCTAGATCCTTATGCCGGACACCCGAGTTTTAACATTTTGCGACTTTTAACCATTATTCTGAGAGGGCTAGAATGAATACAACCATAGAGTTCCTACCCAATTGTGTTGACCGCAGGATGAGCTACCCCTTTACATACTTGAGGCCATATGGTATAACACTTACTACAGATTATGATGACACGATTAATAGTTGCGATAAAATCATTGGTTGGAACAATAAGGCATGAAGTTTAGATAGCATATCAGCAATAGAAATTATTTACGGAGGAATATCCAGGTACGTACCACCGGTTGACCCCTAGAGTGTGGGGAAGATCGAATTATCAAGAGAGGGAATACTCTGACACCTTGAATGAGATAGGGGTTTCAAGGTATAATGTCGAATTACACTCCTAATATTGATTGATACAAGGAACCTGTGCCATAAGACCATGATAATGAAATAGAAGTTAAGCACTTGTGAGGTTAGTATACTCTGAACCGCTCAACCCTTCTTGATAGTATATCCTATACGAGAAATGATGAAGATACAACAAGTTGCCTTTCAAATTAATATGCTACGCGCCAAATCTGAAACACCAAATACGAACCCTTTATGATTGAGTCCACATTGCCAGGACTCATTAAAAATATGGAGGGGGTTTCAGGTACTGGCAAGAGAGGGAATAAACTCTTTTCTTATGAGATAAAGATTGACATGGTCCTATTATCATAATTTTGTAGCTGCGATACCTGGCCACTTTACGGAAACTTCAATACTACGAATAAAATGAGTTACTTCTTACGGAACAATTTAAATGAGAAAGAAAGTCATACTACAATGGGAAAAGAAAAGGCCTTCTTGTAGGGGGGGGGTTGTGAAGATCTCGAATTTCTTAGAAGTTATATAGATAACCGCCCCACTTCAATTGATATGCACATCCATAATAGGAGCCTAGATAGGATCTCATGTCACTAGATAGGGAAAAACCTTATGACTACATTAACGAAGGAGCATAGTGATTATTTGAATCATAGAAGTCATCTACACTAGGGAGGAAAGAGTGACTCAAGAAGGATCACAATACTGGGCCGCTTTACACAGAATTTGGTACCACATAGTCAAATTGTATGACGGGTTATGCATAAGCACAAGTGAATACATGTTATATTTTTTAGTAAAATGACTTGTAAGAAATTCAAAAGATATGGTTCCTTAGTGAGAGTATAGGAAAACAAGTAGAATTAGCTACCCTCGGATTCGGACTCCATTCAGGAAATCATTGTAAGACTCAATTCCACTAGAGGTTGCAAGTAAGATAATTGTAATGAAGAGGCTTCACGAGTAATACATCTCGCTCAAAGGGTAGATACACATAATGGGCTATAAGGTCGTCTTGACTCTATCCTAAATTCCACAGTAACACTAGGATTGACATATGACATATCGAAATCAGAATCAATAAGAGCGTATACATCACGAGATTGAAAAGTCAATATACATGTAGCCACAGCCGGAAAAGAGTCTGACTTCTGATGCTTCCTCATAGCATAGAACCTATTTGGTCCCCCCCGAGTTCCGAACATCACCCCCGACTGCTCCCTATCCCAAAGGCGCTATAGATGATGTAGTTGTAGAACTAGCTGGTTGCACTGCACCCCTGCCTGTGATCTGGCTAGAAAAATGACAGTCTCCCTGAAGGTGACCTAACATACCACACTTGTAGCACACATTGGTACCATAGCGACACACTCCCGGATGACATTTCCCACATTTCACACAACGAGGGAGAGGTCCACCACACTGACTCACCCCACCAACCTAATAATCGCCATCCTTGCATACACTATAGACTTTGCCCTTGTCCTTTTTCCAAGCTTCCAATGCGGGAGTACCCATTCCAGTGTTGGTTTGCTGTGCGGGCCCATGGAATTTCTCTGATCAACCACCCCAGACACGTTGTTGGGCATTCTCACGACATGTTAAATGTTCCTTCCCATATACCGGGCAGACCGCGATAGGTGTACCCAACCTAGGACATTTATCAGTACTAGGTCACTTGGGCATTTCATTGAACATGTGGTGTGCTTCATTTTTCTCAGCCATTTCAAACCACCAAACCATAAAATTTTTTACCCCAAGATTTGCATAAAGAAACTTTCTTTCTCTCAACCAATCTCTCACAGCAAGCAAGCATATATAATGAAACCAAGAATGGCAGTTTACACAATAAATTACCTCTAAACAACATTCAAGCCCTAAAATATGAAAATAGGGTTGCCCTCCCTCTAATTTACCATTATAATTTAAATTAAACTGAGCATTGAGGTGGGATAGTGACATACCTTGTCACGCCCCAAAATCTGAGGAGCGTGACCGGCACTCAACCAAGTAAGCCCGACTTAGAAAGCCTGTTATGTTTCCTTCTAATTATACCAATTAATAAACGCAAAGAAATATGTCGTTAGCAACCCTCATTTCAATCTTGCTAATTGCTTCATTTAGTTTTCAAAATATTACTAGTTTACAAATTTAATGAAAAACATGCTTATCAAGTACCAAAAGTTCTAGCCCAGACTCCCAACATCAGCTACCACCCACAATAGTCTACGGAGCCTCTAAACGCAAGATAAGAGCAACAGAGAAATACCGGTAACAATGCTCCAGCTATACCTCAAAATGTATTCCGAAAATGAACAAAAGATACATAACATGACCCTGGGATAGAGTAGGGCTCACCAACACAGCTGAATAAAAGTAGAGGAGGTGCTACTGCCGGTGGACTGGAGTACCTGCTATAGAACCACCTACAATCATAACACAAATGTAGCGCCCCCGACAAAAGGGACGTTAGTGCCGTCGAATAGCACTAGTATGTAAGGCTAAAAGTCCTATTTTAGATTAGAATATCCATACAAGCAAAGAATCCACAAAGAGTAAGTCAAGATCAACAATATTCTAACACCCAATTTTGAAACATGTTAGTCCTCTACTTTATGAAAATAATATATATAATTTTTGTTTGGTTGGGAGACCTCTAGCACCGATATAAGTTTTACCACCATCTTTGTTAGCACAGAGTCTGATCATGACCCGATTGGATAAGTCATCCCTTTTAGAGACATATACCACATCACAAATTTCCAGTTTTTAATTTCCCAGTTATCGAATTTCTAGATTTGTTGATTTCCATCACTATACCACTATGTGTGCAGCATGGCGTCCGATCACGGTCCGATCGGCTAAGCTGTCGTCCCACATATGCCGTGTGGTTGGCGTTACCAAATTACAATGTTTCCAAGATTATCCCAGTTAAGGGGAATAAGCTCGATGCACCCCTACACCGGCACATGTAGTTTCAAGAATGAGTCTTATGACTCACCCTTCCTCGGTGTTGCTAAAGATACTCCCGAAAATATATTTGATTCAATTTAGTATTGCACACAATTGTAGTATAAATACGAGTATACGAATATATCATAAACGCAACCATGCTTACCTCAATATCCTTCACCAGTTATAGATTCCAATTAGTATTTCCAGTCACCAACAATAGTATTTCCTTGGCTCATTTGGCCATTCAAAGATACTTTATTCCTGGCACGGTGGCCGTATTTTTTTTCTCACATTTTTATCCGTTTATTTCCAAAGATCACCAACCAATATCAATGTACCAAATATTCCGGAAGTTTTGTATTTTTAAATTCAATAGAGATAGTATCATCAAGCATGAGGGACTCTTCTTAAAGAGGAAGATACCAACCAACAATTATATTACACATTGAGCGTATCTGTAAGGCAAAGCATTATATAAAACAGCCACTTATGGGCATAGTTTGGGTACAAGACCATTAGGCCATTCTACTTTTGNTCATTTAATACACACAATAGCAACTTGGAGCATTAAACAGAGCAATTCTTCTCACCCAATTAGCATGCTAAACTTCTTTCGAGAGGCGACTCAGGACTATATAATTTTGGTAGGTAAACCACACTTAAACTTACAAACAAATATGGAATTCACTTCTGAGAGAGAAAGTTTAGCCTACATACCTCGATTGAGCTTTCCTTAAGTCCTACTATACTCCGAGACTCTTAGCAACGTCAATATCTTAGGAACATGACAAATCGAACCACAAATTAGAGAGGTGATCATATTTCCAGTTCATTTGAGCACAGTTTCAAACACTAAGTGGGTATCATGCTTTTAAAACAATTTTGTGAAGGATCATACCATCCCTCATCCCATCCTTAGCTCAAGACCCAACAAAATACTCTTAAGAACTCATGCATGAAAGGTATCCACTTCTATCCTCATCAATTACCCGTCTAATGGTCTATCCTAGTTATATCTAGAAATTAAGAGCTTGGATTATAGACCCTAACCTTTTAGGAAGATGACCAAGGTGCCTTTCTTGTCAAATCTTCAAGGTTTAAGAAAGATCTTTATGAGAAATATTGATGAAGAACCCCTTCTCCCTCTAGGACCCCTTCTCTCTCTAAATGTATCAGAAAATAAGCCTAAAATGAAGGGTAGGGTGTAATGTATCGACATAGGGTCGGGTTATAAAATTAGAAAATTGGAGCCCTGAGTCAAGTATGCGATCGCATTTACGATCGCAGAGTAAACATGCGCTCCGCATAACGGACCACAGAATGCTCCCCAAAAACTAAACATTCTGACTCAGTCTGTGGTAAGAATGCGGTCCGCATTCATGTTCTACGGTCGCAAAGTGCACCGCAGAACTGACCCTCGCAAAAGTCAAAGGAAAATATGCGACGACTATGCGGTCCGCATTTCGATTATGCGACCGTATTTCGACCACATTACTGACTTCAATTTTAACCAACATTCTGCCTCACTCTGTGGTAGATATGCTGTCCGCATTTCGATCATGTGACCGCATTCTGGTCCACATTTCATGCATTTTTTTTCTGGAAACTTATTCTTGACTTTTTAATGCATTATTCAATCTAAAAAGGTCCACGCGATAGCAAGCTAGCTCGCCGCGAAGCATATTTACTAATTTCTAACACATGTTCCTAACTTGGCACCACGAGATCCGGGTTTTCGAGTAGGGATTTCTCGAGTCCTTACATACCTGGGAGACAATGATAGATTGATGAAATGGAATTAAAGCCTACTTGATTTTTGGGATTATTTTCGTGGGTCAAGGAAGCAAGGTGTTTTTGTTCTTTGTTTGGGTGAACAAAATTGGGCGAGTTTTTACTCTTCAGTGGTTTTGAACCTCAGAAAATTACAGTACATCGCGATCGCGTGGTCAAACCTGCATTCGCGCAAAACAAATTTGCCAGGATGTCTGCGATCGCGTGAGGAACACACCGATCGCGTAGAGAATAAAGTTTTTGATGCACTGCGATTGCGTGAATAATCCTGCGATCGCGTAGACTTGCCTTTTTCTCCAATTTTCTGCAGATACTGGTTTGTGGCTACCCAGTCAACCCGACCTGCTCAAATCAACTCCAAAAAATCTAAAAATTGGCAGATTAGTCAAAAATAATATTCTAAACTACTCCAAAAAATAAATTTCAAAAATGACAAAAATTTTAAAAAACGATGGGTTGTCTCCCACCAAGCACCGTATTTAACGTCGTGGCACGACGCGAAACAACATTACCACTTTTCTCGCCACTTGGATGATATGAACTTTGTACCTAGCTTGGAATCAAGCTTGTGACCACGAGCGATGGGGGTGGTAAGTTGATTATCAAGCCAATCCTTAGTTTCTTCACTTTGTACTTCTTGGCTCTCATGTGAGGAATGTCATTTTGTTTTCTTGTTTCCTCAAATTGTAAAATGTATGGCATGAGTGTTTCCTCATCGCAATCACTCATTGACTTGTGTAGTTCAATTTCCATGTCACCACATAATTCCAATGTTGAAAAATGCTTGAAATGTGACTTGAAGCCTTCACTTTACAATTTTTCTATTTTGACACCCTCTTCTTCCCCCGTACTGGAGTCAATATCAACCAAATGTTCATTTACACCGGTTGACTCTAATTCTATTTTTTTTCTCGATATCATTAACACTCAATGAGTCGGTTGGCGGATGTTCAATTCTTCATTCCTCAAAGTAAATCTCACTTTCTTCCTCAGAATTGGACTCTTCTTGGCTTCCTTCCACTCTATCAAGTTGGTGGGCATAGAGAGCCTCAACCAATTTTGCATTTGATCCTCCAAAGTGCGGATATGTTCATCATTGTAATTCAAGCCTTGTTTCAAGTCCTCGAGTGCAAGGTTATGCTTCTCCTCAATTTCAAGAATGGTCTCCAACATGAGAATTATCTTCTCATTTTGAGAATTTGAGAGTTCTTCTTGGTTTTGATCAAGTTCCAAGGAAGTATTTTCACTTTCAATCTCCAAAGAAGGTTCTTGGCTTTCATTCACTTCCGAGGCTTTTTGAACCCTTAAGGCTTTGATCATTTCATCCATTTGGGAGTGCAATCTTTCAAGCGCCAAGTCATTTTGGAGACTATTCTCCAAAAGCTCCTCCAAGGCATTTTGCTCCTTAATGCCTTTTTCAAGTAAACACTCTTACATAAGCTTGAACTCTCCATTTTGGCCATGTTCAACTTCTTCCAGTTCCATAGCCCTATAATTCTGATCACAAAAAGTAGAATCATCATAGTGGGGCCTTGGGAAAGGGAAGGAAAAATATGCGCAATCATCCCAATGACCATTTTGAAAACCACACCTATCACAAATACTCCACTCGTGGGTTTGAGATTGTGTGCACAATCCACCCCCGGGAGAATTTAAACAGTGTTGCCACGAGTGTGGTCCTCTACAATAAGGACAAGGGTCATCAAAGTATGAACAACTACCATCCGACCAATTTTCATTATATGATGCCATTTTTCAAAAATAAGAAATTAAACAAGAAACTAACACGAAAAATAGACCAAGGTAAGAAAAATAATTACAAAAATATTCACAAGTTTGGACCAAAGCACTTTCGCTTACTTCTCAAACAACCTAAATTATGCCAAATTATTCCCCGGCAACGGTGCCAATTTGGTGACGTCCAAATCCACTACTAAAAAGTAATAGACACGGTCGCATGCAATATAATTTACCCAACTATGAGTCGGGGTCGAATCCCATAGAGAACAATGTGTAGGCTATTAGGAATGTAAGAAAATTATCGCTTATCGCGCAATCCCAAATACTAAGAATTTTTGGTTTCAAAATGTTTTATATCTAAATGCGAAAATGTAAAATAACCTAGAAAGTAAGTAAAATGATAATGGCTACAAGTATGGTTGCATCGAGAATTACACTCAAGTAACGATCCAATGTATTTCATGATTTTACAAATACGAGTGAGTTTATGTTAATTAGCCACGGATATTAAATCTTAATTATCATCTTCCGAAGACTACCAAGACTTCCTAATTTAATTACCCCTAAAACAATTAGAAGATTAAGCACACCCGGAAGGGCTACAAGTAGTTCAATCCTATCCCTAGGTAGAATCTATAAAGTGAGGGTTAACGCCTCAAGTTCTTGTTAATTAATATTTCCCAACCCCAAAATCTTTTCCAAAATTAATTCGGAGTTAATGGGTGAGTCCTAGTGTTAGCTAATCCCTCTGGAAACATTAAAGAACAAGAATAATTAAAGTAACAATAACTCACTTCATAAAAGGATAAAAATCATTCAATACATAAGCACAACAAGGTATTTAATCCACACTTTAAATATGAATACTTCCGTAAACAAGATTCAAGTGTTGGAAATAAATACTACACACTTAAATATTCAATACAAAGCAAGGAAATGAAGAAATAAACATAAATGGGTAAGAAAAACTTAACCACAGGCTTCAATCTTCAAGACCCAAGTGCGTGCAAAAATCCAACTTCCAAAAATGTTCTCTCTAGTTTATGAACTAAAAATAAGCCAAAGATCTTTATACAAATGAGCCTAGTGGGGTATTAAATGGTTTGGGGATCGAAAATATAAAATTCCATTTCTGCCCAGCTTTCACGCAGATTTTCTTCAACATAATCGCATAAAATCAAGTTCAGTCCTTCTACGATCGTGTCCCATCCATTGCGATCGTGTAGAACTAGGTTTGAGTCTTCTGTGATCGCAGATAATGCTTTGCAGTCGCGTAGAACAAACCAGACTGGTGCCCAGTTTCTTAAGCGCGATCGCATGAAGAACCCTACGATCGCGATGCATATTTCCACAACCTAGTGCGATCGCGTTCAGAACCTTGCGATCGCGAAGAGTAACTGCCCCGCAGTCATTTTTCCTCATTTTGGCACAATTTGACTTGATTTCTTCCATTTCTTCTTCAAATCACATGACACCTAAAAATTGCCAATAAACCTCAGAAAATGTCCTAGTTTCCTACCAAAACTACGCAAAAGTTTAAATATTAAGAGGAGATAAGTTGGTAAAATACCAACTTATCATGCCCTCCATTTCCAATATCGGGGAGAATGAAGATTTTATTGAATTGTAAGCGAACTCATAAGGTTTCCTACATATACCCTCTTAAATTGGAATCAGGTTAGACGTAGTTCAAATTACATCATATAGGGAAATCATAAATGTCACACATAGTATCAGTTTACTGCATCCGAATTTATCGGCTACAGCCAAACTTCTTCGTCCATTTATGCAAGTATGAGGGCTCCTCCTATTAGAACTCGGTGAACCATGTACGGGCCCTGCCATTTGGGAGAGAATTTCCCTTTGGCTTCATCTTGATATGGAAAGATTTTCTTCAATACCAATTATCCTGGCATGAATTGTCTTGGCTTGACTCTTTTGTGTAAGGCTCTGGACATTCTGTTCTGATAAAGTTGACCATGACAAACTATGTTCATTCATTTTCCATCTATGTGGACTAACAGCGCGTAGCGACTCTTTACCCATTCTGTGTTATCGAGTTCTGCTTCCTATATGATTCACAACGAAGGAATTTCTACCTCGACGGGAATGACTGCCTCTGTACCATAAACCAGCATATAGGGAGTTGCCCGGTTGATGTTTGAACTATGGTGCGGTACCCCAATAAAGCAAATGATAGCTTCTCGTGCCACTACTTATATTTTTCTATCATTTTCCTTAGTAGCTTCTTGATATTCTTATTGGCAACTTCTACGGCTCCATTCATCTGAGGTCTGTGAGTTGTAGAATACTTGTGTTTGATCCTGAAGGTTTCACACATGGCCTTCATCAAGTCACTTTTGAGATTGGAACTATTATCATTGATGATTGCCTCTGGATATCCGAACCGACAAATAATGCGGTCGCGGACAAAGTCTGCCATAACTTTCTTAGTCACTACCTTGTTTGAGGCTGCTTCAACCCATTTGGTGAAATAATGAATTGCCACTAGAATGAACTTGTGCCCGTTTGATGCGACAGGCTCGATAGGTCCGATGACATCCATTCCCCAAGCGGCGAATGGCCATGGTGAGCTTATTGCAATAAGCTTGTTTAGAGGCACCTTTATCCTATTTGCATGTATCTGATTATGATGGCACTTTCAGACATAATGGACGCAGTCCGTTTCCATAGTCATCCAACTATAACCAGCCCGGAGTATCTTTTTGGCTAAGACTAAATTGTTCATATATGGACCGCAGGTCCCAGCATAGATTTCTTCTAGCAGTTTAGATGCTTCCTTTTCGTTGACACACAATAGCAATCCCAAATCAGGAGTCCTCCTATACAGGATTCCTCCGCTATGAAAGAAATTGTTAGATAATCTCCGGAATGTGCGCTTCTGAGTGGGATTTACAAGCTCTGGATATTCTCCTCTGGTTAAATATTCCTTAATGTCGCGAAACCAAAGCTTTCCATCTTCTTCCTCCTCGATATGAGCATGGTAAGCTGGCTTATTATGAATTTTTACTAGAATATGGTCTATGAAATTCTTATCTGGATGTTGGATCATAGATGATAGAATTGTCGACGCATAGGCAAACTCATTCTGGACTCTATGAATATGCTGGAATTCTATCTTTATGAATCTCTTCATCAACTCCTATACATGATGCAAATACGGGAGTATATTGGAATTCTTAGTTGCCCATTCTTCTCGGACCTAATGTATGAGCAGGTCTGAATCCCTGATTACTAGCAACTCTTGGATATCCGTGTCAATGGACATTTTGGGCCCTAAGATGCAAGCTTCATACTCGGCCATGTTGTTAGTGCACGAGAACTTGAGCTTGGCAGATACCGGATAATACTGGCCGGTTTCTGATAGTAGGACTACTCCTATGCCAACTCCTTTGAAATTTGCTCCTCCATCGAAAAATATCCTCCAACCGTCATAGGATTCTGTAATGTCTTCTCCAATGAAGGATACCTCTTCATTAGGAAAATACATCTTCAGAGGCTCGTATTCTCCATCCATAGGGTTTTCAGTGAGGTGATCCACTAGTGCATGTCCTTCAATTGCTTTTTAGGTCACGTAGACAATGTCAAATTCACCCAGCAGGATCTGCCACTTGGCTAACTTACCGGTGGGCATGGGCTTCAGAAAGATGTACTTCTGCGGATCCTAAACTTCTGAGCTACCCAAGTCAGAGCACAAGAAGTGCATTCCAATAGATAATACTGGGCCTCGTATAAGAAGAAACAAAAATACCGAACACATGAGCAAAAGAAACAAAATATCCCGAACTAACTCACTGGTTTATCTACACTAGGCTAGGATTTAAGGCTTGGAAGAGGTAGGGGCTGGGTTATTTGCATGGAGAAGTTTCAGTATGTCTTGAAGAATTTTAACATTCTTCTCCTTTTCCCTTGCAAGTTCAGTTCTAAGAACATCTCTCTCATATTCTACCTCAACCAATCGTGTCTTTAGCCTTGCTATCTCAATATCCTTTGTCTCACTCTCCTGTACCAAGACTTTAACTTTGCTATTGATAGGTGTCTTTTTAGATGAACCAGGTTCATTAAGAATGACATTGACTTCATAATCGCAAGCAAGTAGAGTATTGACCCCACTTCATCATAGGTACCTTGAAATAGGCAGCACAGTTGTGAGACTGAAACCATAGGGAATGGCATGCATTTTTGTGCCATTGATAACTCTATCAGTAGGTTCGTGAGGGTTTCCTGTTTAGATAGAATAGTTTCATCTATATTTTTTCCAAGTTGAACCAACCCCTCAGCACCTTCGCTAGACCCACTTCCCCTATTTTGCTCACACTCTCTTCTATTCCAGTAAATTCCTCTCCCCAAACAACCATTGCATCAGTTTTTATTATACCAACAGGAGTGGGTGAAGAATTCGCCACTCTTGTCCCCTTTCCCCTCGTAGTACTCCTAACGCCCTTGCTCTCCTTTTTTCCATTTTTACCACCGACTTCTCCAGATTATGTAGTCTCAACATCTGCTATACATCCTACAAATCTATTCTCCAAATTTGTAGCAACTTTAGAAATTGTCTCAGGAGTAACTTTAGAATCAGAAGATACCTGTTCATTTTCGAAATACCTACTTTCTTACCCCTTAGTAGCAGACTTAAATGAATGTTAGGATTATTCTTCCCTACCTGCTTTCTATTGCTTGTTTATTTTCTTGTTCTCCTCTCCTTCAGAAGTGTTTGACATATCTAGGCTAGGGTATGAAAAGAAGAGAATTAGATTGTGTTTGGAAGATAAAATAAGAATGACAGTTGTTGACGTCTTGAGAGAGATGAGGTAAGGAATACACTAAAGCTGATCAATGTACATGGAATAATTGATTGGGTAACTAATGCTTTTCAGACTCTTAGAAGTTTAATCAAACTAAAATTCAGTTTTGAAGAGACGTTGGAGTGTATCCCTAGAATATAGATACTTCCATTCGGTTGGGACTCTTTTGAATGGGACTGGTTCATTTGTAACGGGTAAGTCCAAAAGGAGTTTAGTATTTGGTGGGACTCTCTGTGGGACTCTCTGCTCATGATCCAAATATAGTTATTTCAAATTATGCAAAGTGTAGAAAACATACTGTGTTACCTTGATGAACCAGGTTCTTCACTGATAATTCTCTTGTGTGAGTCTAAATTTTCCAAAATAGAGAAAATATTATTAGAGATTAATGAGTCATTTTAACACATGGCACAAGAGTATACTATGGAAAGTATGAGACTGAGCAAGATTTAATCTAATTATACAATTTATTGACTTTCTAACGAAAATTTGTTTTTCAATTTGTTTTTCATTTTTTCGTTTAACCTTGAACTGGTCCTTTTAGGCGATCTTAATCATCCCTAATTCCAACATGTTCCTCTCAAAGTGATCTCTATTTAAGGCTTTTGTGAAGATGTCAGCAATTTGCTTGTTAGTAGCACAAAACTGCACAGTGGCCAAGCCTTTCTCAAAATTGTCCCTAAAAAAAATGGTGCCTAACATCTACGTGCTTAGTTCTCTTATGATGAACCGGTTTATTTGTCATACTAATAGCACTAGTGTTATCACAAAAAATAGGGATGCAACCATCATTAGTTCCAAAGTTCAATAATGGTTGTTTGATCTACAACAACTTAGCACAACATGAACCAGAAGCAACATACTCAGCTTTAGCAGTAGATAAGGCCATTAAATTTTTTCCTTTTTGGTAGGCCATGACACAAGACAAGAACTAAGGAAGTGTGCCATACCTGAAGTGCTCTTCCTATCCACTAAGAAACCTGCATAATCAGCATCAACATATCCTACTAGATCAAAATTAATACCTTTGGGATACTAAAGACACAAATCAGTGGTGCCTTTAAGATATCTCAATATCCTTTTGACAGCAGTCAAGAGTGACTCCTTTGGATTTGCCTGGAAACGAGCACAAAGCCCTATACTGAAAACATTGTCAAGTTTGCTGGCAGTAAGATACAAAAGTGAACCAATCATACCTCTATACAACTTTTGATCAACTGATGAACCAGGTTCATCAACATCTAGTTTAGTGGCAGATGCAATAGGTGTATCAATTTCTTTGGAGTCCTCCATTTTAAACTTTTTAATTAGTTCTTTTGTATACTTCTGCTGATGGATCATGGTCCCATTTGGGCTTTATTTGATCTGCAAACCTAGGAAAAAATTTAGTTCACCCATCATACTCATTTCAAACTCACTTCCAATTAATTTTGCAAAGTCCTTACTCAACATATCAGTAGTGTCCCCAAATATTATGTCATCAACATATATTTTCACAACAAGGAGGTCTTTACCTTTTTCCCTCAGGAACAAAGTGTTGTCAATTTTACCTCTTTTGTACCCATGCTCCACTAGGAATTTTGATAGTCGTTCATACCAAGCTCTTGAGGCCTGCTTGATCCCATATAGAGCCTTGTCTAGCATATACACATTCTCAGGACATTCCTTGCTTTCAAATCCTGGAGGTTGTTTCACAAACACTTCTTTCTTGTGGTAGCCATTTAGGAAATCACTTTTGACATCCATCTAATGGAGGGTGAATTCCATATGTGATGCAAAGGCAATGAGAAGCCTGATTGCCTCTAGTCTTGCAACTGGAGCAAATGTCTCATCATAATTTATTCCTTCCTCTTGGATGTAGCCCTGAACCACTAGCCTTGCCTTGTTTCTTGTAACAGTTCCATCTTCATCAAGTTTGTCCCTGAAGACCCATTTTGTACCAATGATTGATCTGTCCTAGGGTCTAGGAACTAGATGCTAGACTTGAATTCTTTCAAATTGATTGAGTTCCTATTGCATAGCATTGACCCAATCTACATCCTGCAAAGCCTCAACAATATTTTTAGGTTCAATAATAGATAGAAAAGCTTCACAAGGACATAGATTCTTTAATTGTGATCTAGTTTTGACTCCAGATATTGGATCAGTGATGATGTTCTCAATGGGATGAGAACTTTGATACTTGTGAGGTTTTACAACCAACTGGATTCTGCTAGATGTTTTAGCAATTTGATGAGGAACAGGTTCATAGACAGGTTCCTTTAAGGAGTTTATTTTAATTCCTCTTTGATTTCTTCAGGTTGCCCTGTAAGGAAGAACCTGTTCCATTTTCTTTTCCTGCTGCAGGGGTCACTTTGACTTGAGCTGATGCTTCAGCCAAGTCTTTGACCAGTCTAATGGCTTCATCTTCATGTTCCGGCCTCTCAGAAAGAATGTTAGTTTCATCAAATAACATATACATTTTTCTACACACATAGTTCTTTTACTGTATATCTTATAAGCTTTACCATGTGAAGAATTTCCCAAGAATACTCCCTCATCACTTCTGGGATCATGCTTACCTAGGGAGTCTTTGTCATTATTGTGCATAAACCACTTGCATAAAAATGCCATAAGATGAGATATATTTAGCTTTCTCCCTTTAAGTGACTCATAGGGAATCTTCATAACAAGAGGTCTAGTCATGCAACTATTTATGATGTAGCATGCAAATATTCAACAAACTTAGCAATTTCAAAGTCAGTTCCATGATCAGACCTTATTGATGCAAGTTGATTACCAAGTTGTTTCTGAGTTTTTCTAACAAAAGAAGTAAACATGTCAAATGCTTCATCTTTAGATGCTAAAAATAATGTCCAAGTAACCTAGAGTAAAGGTCAACAAGCACAATCACATATCTTTTACCGCCTCTGCTTAATCTTCTCAGTGGACCACAAAGATCCATATGAACCAATTCCAACGTCATAGACGTACTTACCATTTTCTTGGATTTGAATGATGACCTTACCTGCTTCCTCCTTGCACATGCCTCACAAACTTTGTCTTCCTTGAACTTGATATTAGGTAAACCTACAACCAAGTCCTTGGAGACTAATTAGTTTAGCTGATTTAGACTAGTATGACTAAGTCTTTTGTGCCATAGGAGGGGATCATTAACTAACACACTTAAGCAAGTGATTTCATTTTCTGAAAGAGATGACAAATCTACAATGTAAATATTGTTAACTCTTTTTCCCTGCAAAACAATCTTGTCAGTGGTAAGGTTAATCACAAAGCATTTGCTAGTGGTGAATGCTACCAAGTTGTCTTTGTCACATAATTGTGATACACTTATTAGACTGTACTTTAGGCCATCTATCAAGTAGACATTCTCAATAGAGTGAGAATCAGTCTTACCTACCTTTCCAACCTCAATGATCTCATCTTTTTTTCCCATTTTCAAAGGAGACATTACCTCCTTTGAGGTCCTCAAGTGAAAGGAACTGGTTCTTGCTTCATGTCATATGCTTTGAGAAGCCACTATCCATGTATCATATTAGGCTGCTCCCCTTCACTTGGACCCGCAAAAGGAAATCATGGGTTAATATTAGGAACCCAAACTAGTTGGGTCCCTTTCTATAGGAAAAAGGGTGAATTAGATTCTTTTTAGCCCAACTTGGCAGCCTATTTTTCCCTTGAACAAATTTTTTATTCTTTTTACTAGCCTTTTCTTTTGCAATACATTCAGATTTATAGTGACCAATTTTACCACAGTGTGTGCAAATTTTATTCACAGGAACTGTGAGGTACTTGCTTTTGGGATCCCACTTAGGTGTAGGGTTCCGATATCCAAGTCCTCTCTTATTGCTACTATGGTGTTCATGTAGCCATGAAAGTGAATCAAAGGATCTATTCCATTTATAGGTTTTATCTAGCTCGTGCTTAACCTTGTTTAGATACTCCTTAAGGACTCTTATCTGCTCATCTCTTTTGTACAACTCATCTTTCATTTTTCCCACATTTTCTTCTAAAGTGAGTTGTGTATGATCAGATTCCTTTTTACCAGTTCCTAATTTCAATTTTAGATTTTTAGATTTGAGCTCTAGGACTGTAGTGTCAAGTTCATGAACCTGGTTCTTCAACTCAGCATTTTTACTATCACTTTCAATAGCCCTAAGTTCCAGGTTTTTGCGCTTAGTTTTTAGAATTACACACTCCTTAGAAAGTTGTTCCTTTTCATTGTTTATAACCTCAAATTCACCAACAAAATCTAGAAGTAACTCAGAGAGACTTTCTTGATACAAAAATTTATTCTTGTCTTTGAGATGAATTATACTTACCTTGGATTCATCATCGGATTTCCCAATTGGCATAAGTGTTATTTCATCCCCATCTTCATCTTCTGAGTCATCGTCTGAGCTTTCATCCCAAGCATCAACCATAGCATGTGCTGATCCTTTGTTTTTTCTTGTGATGAACCTGTTCCTTCGTTCAGCTCTTTCCTTCTTCCATTAAATTTTCCATTAAGGCCAGTTTTTAATATGGTGATCAGTCTTCCCAGACTTGTAACACCCCTTATTGGTTTGTTTTTCAAGAACACTTGGTTTGGTGTAGCTTCAACTTCTTGAAGGACCATTTCCACATATTAGGTACTTCTTGAACTCCTTTGTGATCATGGTCATTTCACCCTCCTCTAGATCAGCACCTTCAGTGATTCTGAATGCCATGCTCCTTTCCTTCTTGAGTACATCCATCTTCATGGTTTGCCTTTTAAGTTCATAGGCAGTGAGATTTCCAATTAGCTCATCCAACTTAAGAGTGGCAATGTTCTTTGATTCCTGAATAACTGTGATTTTGCTTTCCCAAGAGATTGGCAGTACCCTTGTCAAAATCTTCTCAACTTTGTCTTCTTCAAGAATAACCCTTCCAAGAGACTTAAGTTCATTTGTTAGTGTGGTGAACATTGTATACATTTCCTGGATGGTTTCCTCTTCCTTCATGGTGAAATTCTCATATTGAGAATACAACAGTGTTCCTCTGGACCTTTTCACTTGAGGTGTTCCTTCATGAGCCACTTGCAAAGTGTCCCAGATTTCCTTAGCAGTGGTACAACTTTGAATTCTACTGTACTCATCTAGACCAAGTCCACACACAAGCCATTTCTTGGCCTTTGCATTATTTTCCCACTTCCTTAAGTCCTCAGCAGTGCAGTCATCTCTCGTCTTTGGCACATCCACTCCTTCAACATTCTTCTTTGTAGTTGCTAGAGGACCATCAATGACTACGTCCTAGAGTTCATAGTGTTCTCCTATGATGTGATCTCTCATCTTGTTTTTCCACCAAGAGTAATATTGGCCATTAAATAATGGAGGCCTATCAGTAGATTGCCCTTCCCAGTTTCCAGGTGGTGCACTCATCTTGATCTTTTCCTAAGGTGTTAGCCTCTTCAAGGATAACCTGCTCTGATACCAATTGATGTTCTAAACGTTAATACCACACAAGAGGGGGGTGATTTGTGTGGTACCCAATTTTTGCTTAAACTGCTTCTGGAAGGACCTGGTTCTTCTAGGTGTACTAACTACTGTTGTTTGCAAAATTAAAAATAGATAAAATAAAGAACACAAAGATTTTGACGTGGAAAACACCTGGCTCAAAAGGTGAAAAAATCACGACATACTACTCAGTAGGATTTTCCCAAACTTCCACTAAATTAACTGAGCCAAAATTGCATTTACAAAACTCTTTGTAAACCTAAGGATTAACTCTAATCCAATTATGGTAACCAACATCTAACTGCTGCGACAACTTCAAGTTAACTTCAATTGAGTTTTGGTATGAATGCATCCAACCAGAAAAGGTGAAGAAAGGTTCACTTAAAGAAAATCAGTAATAATCAATCGAACCTTATTAAAAGGAATTCTGAATCAATCACAAATTGGCAAAACCCTTTTTGAAGGAAGAATTCCTCATATATACAGCATACGGACATGTCAAACAAGAAAGACCTATCATGCTAATTAGAAAGAATCTAGTATAGAAAATTTTAGACAAACAAAGAGGCTCAAATTCAGTACATAGACTCAAAGTTACTTTGAGAGAATCTAGGGTTCCATAACAGAACCCTAGTCCACCCACAAGATCAAACTCACCCGAAAACCCACACCCTAGGGTTTCCAACTCAAATCAGATATAGATACGAGACGGCCATCAATTGAATCAAGATCAGAGGCCTCTTTCAGAGACTCGTGAGAGAACACACAGATACAATAGGAGGTTCGAAACAAACATAGTGAAAAAACTGATTTGAAGCATAAAGAACATGTTTTAAGAAAAGCTTGGAACTTAAACAAGTTCAGAAGACAAAGGGGTAGTATGAACGTAAGGAAACACTAGATGAAACATATTTAGAAAGAACTCAAACAAAATATAGAAGAAGGCAAATAAAGAACTAAGAGCATAGTAGAAAATACAGTAAAGGAACACTGGGGTAAACGAACACATAAGATAAATATGTGAAAGCATGATATAGAAACCAGTAGAAGAAAGATTAGAGCACAATAGAAAAACATGCATAATAAGGCAAACATAAGAACATTGGAGAAGAACATGCGAGGTAGAAAAGAGAACCTAAAAACATAGAATAGATAGATTCACACAAATAAAAGAAGAAGAAGAGTCGGAGAAACATTTTGAAACTTTTTCAGAAACCCTAAATAGAAGAGAAACAAATTTTGAAAGAAAAGATTGGGGAAAATATTTTGAAACTCCAGTAGATCACAGATATAGCATGTATTTAAGAAAACAACCAGAGAAAAACCTCGAATAGCTAGGGTTTCAGAGAAACCCTAGAAATGAGAAAGGCTTGGAAAAAGGTCCGATCTTGAGTCGGAGAGGTCAGAAATAGGCTTCTGATGCTTGGATACGCCAGAGCAAGGCCGGAGAGGCCTCAAAGCCATGACTATGAGAAGATTTCATAGAACACCATCGAGGTCAGACCTCGAAACTTCGAATACCCAGGGTTTAAAGGTGGAGGATGGGTGAGTACATGCCATTAATAGCCTGAGAAGCCATGGATTCCGGTAAGGTTATGGTCGGAGAGGATAAGAGTGGCTAGGGTTCCAAGGAACCTTCGAGAGAGATTGAGAGAGAGAGAGTATCAAAACAAGGCCAACATAATGAAATGGGGGGATTAGGGTAGGGTTAGGTGAATTAAAAAAGGAAGGGGTAATCGTGGCCATTGATTAAAATGATCAACGGCCTGGACTAAAAGAAAATCGGGCGGGTTGGATAAATGGGTTAAGGGGTTGGGTTAAAATGCAAATTGGGCCGGTACAATAAATTGATTTTAGAAATCTTTTAAAAGCTGGGAAAAATACTAAAATCCTTGGGCATGCTTATATATGCATATATATGTTATTTTAAAAGTATTTTGTATATATGAGAATATACAGGAAAAAATTTGGTATCAACAGTGCAGTCCCATAGTTCCAATATAGAAGTGCAGGAGAATCTCCTAGAATACAAATACATAGTCCCAAAGTAAACAAACAGGGGGATCTCCTCGGATATTGTCCCGTAGTCACAAAGTAAACACATAACAACAACATGAAGGATACACAATTCAATTCAAATTCCATACCAAGGTAAAATAGGTATTTTTAGCCTAGCATGCTACCCGTAATCCAAATAAGGTAGTTTGAGCAAGTAAGGCAATTAAGTAAATTAGAACGGCTTCCCTACGCTAACAATAGGCTTAAATTGCAGGTAGTATAAACAAAAAAAGAAACACAATAATATTTACTTAATGAAAACTTGGGTTTTCAACAATTAGTACAAGTACGCACTCGTCACCTCACATACAAGGCATTTCAAATATCAATAATGCCATATCCTAAGGGGATTTTCCCCTACACAAGTTTAGACAAGCCACTTACCTCGAACCGGCTCAAAATCAACCTGAAACCACGGTCTTGGCACGAGAACTCAACTCCAAATGGCCTAAATGTATTCATTTCAATTGCATAATGTAAATAACGCTTCAAGTAACCGATTATATAAATAAATTCTAAGCTAATACGCAAAATTAGGTAAAATGACCAAAATGTCCTCCAAGCCCATGTCTAGGAATCAGGTAAAATTTATATTTTAAGAATCCTCATACTCTTACTAGTTCATGCATACCAAAATTATCCAAATCCAATGTCACATTCCCATTCAAAACTCAAAATCTAGGTCTAAGAACTTTCTTCAATTTTTTTCCCAAATTATCATCTACAATCCGAAATTAAATGACAAAACTAAGATTAGATTATAGGAATACGACTAGAAATGGATGAAGAATCGTTATCCACTGATTTCCTCTTCAAAATCCTCCCTAAATCGCCCTCTACCGAGCTCACAATCAATTTTCTAACTTATGAAACAAAACCCTCGAAATTCTGATTTTTCTGCCTAGCAAACCCGCATCTACAGTCCAAATTCCGCACCCACGATACCACTTCTGCGGTCAAGGGAACTACTTCTACGGTTTCCACTTGAATCCTCACCACCGCACCTGCGACCCAGAATCTGCATCTGCAGTCACGCAGGTGCGATAAGCCTTGCGCTTCTGTGGTTCCTGGCCTTTCATCATTTGGTCGCTTCTACGGTTTTATTCCACATCTGCGAGAATAGCACCTGCGGCCTCTCAACCGCAGATGTGTTTATGACAGCAGTCATAACTTCGGCTGCAAATCTAAATTCCAAATCTTTCCCTCAACCATTCAAAATCATCTCAAGGCCCCCGGGATCTTAACCAAAAGCACAAAAAGTCTAATATCATTGTTGTAACTTATACAAATCTTCAAAACACCTCAAACAATATCGAATCAACCAATTAGCATCGGATTCAAGCCTAAGAACCTCAAAAACTCTCAAATTATGTTGTCGATCAAAAAGTCTATCAAACCTCATCCGAATGACCTGAAATTTTACACACACGTCACACTAACACTATGGAGCTACTCCAACTTAAAAAATTACATTCCGGCCTCGATATCAAAATCTCACCATAGAACCAGAAACATTAAAAATTCGACTTTCGACATTTTAAGCCTAAATTATCTATGAACCTCCAAAACACAATCCAAACATGGTCCTACAACTGAAATCACCCAATGGAGCTAACAGAACCAACAGAATTCAATTCTGAGGCCATCTTTACACCATTATGACTACTGTCCAAATTCTAAAACTTAAGCTCTTATTTAGGGACTAAGTGTCCCAAAACTCTCTGAAACTCCAATTAAATCCTTCCGGTAACTCACAACAGCAGAAACAAACATGAGGAATTCAGTTAATAGGGGATCAAGGCATTAATTCTTAAAACAAAGGGCTGGGTCATTACATCCTCTTACACTTAAACATTTGTTCATCCTCGAACTAGCATAGAGTCATATCTGAAGTAGTGAAAATATAAGGGTAATGGCTGCGCATATCCTACTCGATCTCCCAGGTTGCCTCCTTGACCGGCTGACCCCGCCACTGAACCTTCACTGATGCAATGTTCTTTGACCTTATCTTCCGAACCTGCTTGTCCAATATCGACACTGGCTCCTCAACATATGATAGATCTTTGTCCAACTGAATAGAACTTGTGAGCACGTGATTTTTTCCCTATATGAGAATTATTCCCAAAAAATTCAAAAATAAAAATAATTTTGAGTTGTTTGAAATTTTTGTGGATTTTGTGTTAATTATCTTTTATCATTTGCGTGTGCATGTCTATTTGTTTAAATCGATGAAAATACAAAAATGTACCACATTTGCATTTTAAGCTTTAATTGTACATTAGGAGTAATTAAGTTTGTTTCACAAAAATAAAAAATCACAAAAAATATGTATTTTTGCATTTTTAGCATTTAATGTCAAATTGTGTGATTTTATGTTGATTAGTGTTTAATTTTTGTGTGATAATTATTATTAAGGGTCAATTAGTATTTTTCTAAGTTAATTTTGATTTAGGAATTTTGATAATTAGGAATTAAAAAGAAAATGAAAGAAAAAGAAAAAAAATGATAATAGAGAGCAAACTCGAAATTGGCCAATTTAAATTAAAGCCAAGCCCAAAATAAATACCAAATGACCCAGTCCAGCTTGCCTGGCCATACAGACGCCCCAAACCCTCCGCCGTCGACCACCCACCAGAAATTGCCTCACGGCGGTTCCGGTGGTCCAATGACCCCTATTTTTACACCACAACCTCCCCTCGACCACCCCATTAAAAATCCCTACTCCATCATTCTCGAATCATCCCCGAGTTCTTTGAATATTAGATCAAAGAACTGACCAAAACCTCACCTTGACCATTTGACCCCAAATCAACACCATGCCACCACTAGGCCTCCCTCACAACTAAAACAACCTTGGTTTCCTTCGAATCCCAGCCCCCTTCCTCGAATATCAAATTACAATCAAGAACCCTAGCACCGCCACAAAATTCCTTGGTGGCGGTGCCAACCCTAAACAGTCCCAAATCAACACCAGTTGACCATCAAACCACCCTAGTCCTTAATCCCACATCAGTTTTATTTGAATCTTGGCCAAGCCTATCGAATCTTAAATAGAACAAACAAGCCCTTGAAGAACCAAAAGAATTTGAGGTCGCAACTGACCTTAGTCAAGTGCTCTTAGTCAAGAACACTCGATTAAGGTCTGTTTTGGCCTCGAACGATCGAGTCAAGACTTCGACTGATCGAAGTTAGTTGGTTTCTGATTTGGAGGTATATTTCCTTCCTTTTCTGTTCTATTTTTGTCATTGTTTATTTGTTTTAAGTTGTTGTATTTTGTTTGATTTTTCATTATTTTTGTCGATTATCTTCTCTTCCTCTTCCGGACCCTTTCTTTGATCCAATTTTTCTCTATCAATTAGCATATGTTATAATATGATTGAATGATTCGAAGTAGACAGTCAATAAGTTTGGCATAAAACTGTGATTGTTTGTTGTTGTTGTTGATTCAAATTGTCCCCTATACGCTATTGTTTGGACCTTTTCTCTCAATTACCAATCGTTTTGTTTTTGAATTCAGTCTATTACCATATTCCATTCACTTTGTTTAGTGTAATTTAGAATTGGAACATAATTAGTTATTTCCATATACATGTGTCAATCATAGCTTTAGTAGTTTAATATCACTCTGCTATTTGATCTAATCTATTCGGTTTAAGTTGTTGTTTGACTTTTGATCAGGAATTGGTTATAGCTGTAGTGATTTGGTGATCAATTAGGAAACAGTTTTGTTCAGTTTAGTAGTTGAACATGTTTAGAATTGAAGGCTTTTTTTAATACAGATTAAAGAGGTCAGGGTAATTACAGTAAGTTCATGGTTAATTCAGGGTTTAACTGAAATTTGAACCACAAATAATTAAAGGGGCTGCTAATGAACTGAATTGAGACCTTCCTAAGTGGAATTGAAAAGGTTTAAAAAAACAAATGATAATGGAGACTGCACTCCTTGCTGATTTTAAGGATTGAAATGGGCATTATTGGTTATTTTAAAGGCAATAAGTTTAAGTGCATAATTTAAAACTGAAAAGATAAGTTGCTAGTGGCAAATGCACTAGTGGAATGCCCACTTTAGAGAGCTGGAAATTAGAATAAAAAGGGGACCTTAGACACTCATACATGGGGAGACTTTGGGGGGAATTTGAAAAAAAAAAGACACACAAACAGAGAGAAATATTCTGAAAGCCAAAAAGAGAGTTTTAAGGAAGTGAATGCAGTTTTAAGAAAATTACCATTTCATTGCAATTTTCTAAGACCATCTTTGAATTCCAACTTGTAATTCAACGCTGCAACTTACTTCGAGTCTCAAAGTAATTCAAAATTCTCTATCCTTGCTCAATATTGAGATTCAAAATAGTTCAGGTTGTCTGTGGATTAAATATGAGTTGAAATTGGTTTATTTGGATTGAATTCTGGTCTGCTGAGAGTGTAAAGATTTCTGGGTTCATTTGGAGGTCATTGGGGTGTATTCGAACTTGTTTGGGGTTGACCTGTTTATCCTGTTTAGTGTTAAAAATATTTCTGGATTTTGAACTATTCCTGGGTTATTCTTGAGCATCTGTTCACTGCAGCTGACCCCTTTTTCTCTTCTTATTGCTCACAAATTTCCAGGTACACATTCCTGAATTCATTTCCATGAAACTGTGAATTGGAGTTGGAATAGAGAAATGCATCAGATCTGTGTGCGAAGATGGCTTTATGTTGTTTATAGTTACTTAGTTGCTTGTTAATTAGCTGTTTTGTGGTCATTTAGTTAGCCTGTGTGGGCATTACGTGCAATGGATATTAGGCTGTATAATTAGAACTATTTTAGTTTGGTTTGGACTGTGGACTATTAATTTGAACTATGGATAATGGACTGTTAATTACATGCTATAGCTAATGTAGCTCGTTTGTTTAGTTTAAGTGTTTAGCATTAGAAAATAATTTGAGCTGGAAAACTAAATCAGGAATCTATACATTTGTGTCAACGATTGAGTGTGCTGGCTGTTAAATACAAAGCTCGCTTAAGTTCGGTACATGATAGTAAGTGTTAATTGGAAATTAGGAGTTAATCAGAGTCCGTTTGGGTAACCTTCGTACATGAATGCCTCTTCAATGAATTTTAGTAAATTGGGTTTGTTTGATTCATTTCAGTTGTTTTGTTACCTAGGTTCGCACACTGTTTGAAAATGAGCAAAAAATAAGTATTGACTTAGTACTCTGAACTGTTAAATAGCAGGGTGTTAAACTTATTAGACGTACTCCTATGTTTTAGCAATTCAATTTGGTTCAGTTAGTGCTGATAGGTAAGAAACAACATGTTAAATTGATAATTGAGTTCAATAATTGATGGTAGGATTTCCTTGGGTTATATTTAATTAAAGTACAAGTCAAATGGATGGTTGTGGAGTTGGTTGAATTATCTTCAGTTCTTACTCAAAAATATGAACGTAGTTGTGCAAACTTGATCATGAGTACTAGGCTGACCCAAACGTTCAAAGCTTAATAGCCCAATCAAGTGTTTTGGTGTCACTGATGCCCGGCCTGCTGATGTTTCTGATGCACCATTCGAATTGGGCCTGTAATGAGGCCCAAGGCTGGTTGGCTATTCCTGAAGTAAAAAAAAATATTGTTCATTTATATTGCACTCGGACTTGAACTCGGAGCCTGGTTTTATAACCTTAATTAATTAGGACCTTTTCTTTTATCTTTTAGAGACCAACATAAATAGAAAAACCATAGTTGCTTTTAGTTTTGCCTTTTAAATAATAAAAGATGAGAAGAGCCTCGCCAAATAAAACGCATAAACTGCGGGGCCCTCATAATTGTATATATTAAATACTTAGACTTCGGGATGGGCCATTTTAGCGAATTGCACGGGCTTCCCCAAAATAATAACGCGTTAGACTCTTTAGGCGCATATTTTAATAACATTACCTCCCTAAACTCGGGTGCACATTTATGTGACCCAAATCTAAGTCTCAACGGAGTCGGAATATGTCAATAACCACGGGTACATTGATGTGACGTGGTTTGAGATATGTTTTCACGACGTTGCGATTCTCACTAAAAAATAATAATAAAAGTGGTTCAATGTTAAAAGCACATAGGTAAAAACATGTATTAAAAATCAGATGAATAAGCCGAATATGATAGTTGAGCCACCGTGCTAGAACCACGAAACTCGGAAATGGCTAACACCTTCTCCCGGGTTAACAGAATTCCTTATCCGAATTTCTGATTTGTAGACTGTAATACGGAGTCAACATTTTCCTCAATTCGGGATTCAAACCGGTGACTTGGGATACCATAAATCTCTCAAGTGGCGACTCCATTTCTTAGTAATTAAATCCCGTTTTGATTGTCCTTTAATTGGGAAAACTCCTTCTATTACATCCCTTTCAACTCTGCTGGGGAGACTAACCCAGAACCATTGGTTCAGGGTTCAAGAATTCGAGCATGGTATATGTGTTGTATTTGGCTTGTATATTATCTGATTTTGTTATATGTTTGGGCCTAATGTGCTAAGTATTGCTATTACTGCATTGATATTTTGTGAATTGTATATAAATTTTGCCGAAATCCCTCCTCTATCTGAGTCTTCTACATCATGAAGAAGGGTGCACTTCGTGTGACTTCTTTTCTGTTAGAGTCTTTTCCTATCTAGAATGAGGTTCAGATAAGTTGCTAAGCAGGCGGAGCTTCTGCATCCCCGGTACGTTGCCCCCCTTGGCTCGAGTTGTCCGCTCGGATAAGCCAGGTCTAGAACAATAAACCTAGGTTTTAAACCTACAAAAACAAAGCCTCATGCCGGATCCCCAGTAGGAATGTTTGTTTACATCAAGTGCATTTGACTTAGGAGACTCAACACAGGGGTTGGGTCTGTCTAGGACAGGTGTACCCGAAATGAAAAAGACCATCCTAATACATTTTACTTGCTACTTATGCATTTATTTGCTTCGGACTGGCATGTTGACCGGTTTTTGAATATTGAGAAAAATTGAAAAAAAACAAGAAAAAGAGGGAAGAGAGAAATAGCAGTGTAGAGGGTTAAGGGAGTTAATCACCTGTTTTGAAAATACCAATATCCAAGTAGTGCCGAAACTCTACCGGATTTTGAGAAGAATGAAAAAAAAAAGAGTTTTTATTTTCAAAATAGTTTGTTTTATTTTTCACTGAAAAAGGAAAAAAATTTCAAAAATTGTTTGCTTTATTTGCCAATAAAGAAAAGAGAAATGGTCTTGTTCTCAAAAATAGTTCGTTTTGCTTTCCAATAAAATAAAAAAATATATAAAAGAAAAAGGAAATATGTTTTGTTTTCAAATATAGTTTGTTTTATTTGTCGAACTACGCCGGTGTGATTCTCACAGGGTGTGAGATACGTAGGCAATCCTCATCGGGTCCAACCTCCTCTTTTTGCAAAAATAGCCAAAAAATATCAAATTTTAATTTTCATCACAAATAAGTCGGGTGATGCGGCTCTTGTCAAATATGGCCGAATGTTCCCGAAAGGGACGCCGGAAGGCTGACTTTTCATAAACGGCCACCTTTGGTCATTTTTTAGATTTTGGCCGGTGGACCCACACAGCCTTAAAATCTTCGTCCCCGAGATGCTGAAAGGCTGTGTTTGCAAAACCAGGTCTTTTATTTTAATTTGAAAAACAAAAAAAGAGTCAGTGGACAAGTGAATGCCTTAGTGATTTTTGGTCAAAATAAGTCGAGCCAGCTTCGGCAGTGTATTGAACCATTCTTGCCAAGATAAGCCTTAGAGTATCTTTCAGTTGTCGAAAGGCTGTTTTCGTAAAAGAACGGACAAGTTTGTAAAAGTGCCATAAAATAGATCCTCCCCGGCCTCAAAATTCGTGAGAAATTGGGGAGGGGTCACGTTTGCAAAAATAGTAATTTGGTTAAAATTGGCATATAAGGGAAGGAATCTGTCTGTCTGTTTCTTTAATTTGTATTTATTTTGATTAAAGTATGTGGGTTGTTTAATGTTCAAGTCCGTACTCGTCTTTCACCAGAGTCTGTTAGTTCAGTCTAATTTTGTCATTTTTTTAATTATTTTAATCAAAGTGTGTTTTATTATGTAAATTAAAAATTCCAAAAAATGTTTCATTGTTGTTTACCTTTAATTTGCCCGAACTACGCAAGGTCTGATTCATGCGGGGTCATTATACGTAGGCAATCTCCATAAGATTCGACCACAACTATGTATGTATATATAAAAAAATGAAAAAAAAGTAAGTAAAAATATTGATAATAATAAAGACTGACTGAGTCCATTCTAACATGTTTTGTTTTGAATTATAGAGAAAGTTGAGGTGGTTGGTTGTGGTTCCTGAAATAACTCTTCCCTGCAACACAGAGTCAAAGGACAATGGCATAGAACCTCAGAACTGAGTAGGTTGGTACCGATACCCGACATCAGCTGGTTGAACGGAACAACGGGTTGGCGGAAGAAATGAAAATGTTGAGGCAACATATGGCAAACATGTATCGGGCATGGATGGTTGGGAAGGCACCCATACCACCACCGCTTGGTTTCCCCGATGATGTCCTTACCCGAACTTTGGCATCTCCCGATCACTCTGGTAGTTCCATCACTCTTCCTCCATGTTTTGAGAGGTTGGGTACACTCTCTGATGTCCGCCTGCTCGAAAGGATTAAAGTACCAAAATTCAAGTAACGCGAAGATCCGGTCATCCATCTAAGGGAGTATTGCAAGGAAATGGGGAATGTTGGCAAGAAAGACGATTTGTTACTGGCATACTTCCGCAGAAGCTTGAATGTGGCAGCTCTGGAATGGTATGATCATCAACATGTCAGTAAGAGGAATACAAGGGATGATATGGCACAAGATTTTGTGCGACACTTCCAGAATAATACAGACATCGTCTCGGACCACTCCTCTATATCTCGGATAGAGGGGAAGCCTGAAGAAGGTTTTGAGAAGTTCTGGCTCAGATGGAGTGAGCAGGTTGCTCGGGATAATCTTCCCATGAAAAGAAAAGATGTTGAACCTCCCCAACGACAAGGTCCAGTGGTCGTCCTAGCTAAACGCATGCAGTCTCTATATCGACCCCGCGGATAACCTTGTAATTCTCTAGGCCATTACGTCTCTCTACCGGACTCCTAAAGACATACTTCACTTTTCAAGTACCCAGCTCCACAAAATGCCTATCCACCTCCAAGGGCCTATAGAAATCCTTTAGGGTCAGGGTTTCGTAGGAATCAAGCTTTCAAGAATGAGAGGAAACAGAAATATACTCCGTTGGGAGAATCCTATACTACTCTGTTCCACAAATTGAGATAGTTAGGCCTGTTGAATCCAATTGAGCCCAAATTTCCAAATCCCCTTCCTAGAAATCTTGACCCTTCAGCGAGCTATGAATATTGTTCGAGGGCTCCTGGACACGATACTGAGAAATGTTAGAAGTTGAAGAATGTCGTGGAAGAGCTTATTGACATAAATAGGATCGAGGTTTAGGTTCCAAAAGCACCAAACATTAATCAAAATCCGTTGCCAGCTCACCATGAGACCCACATGATCAAATTGGTACACAAAGGAGGGGAACTTAAGAAGCCCGATCCGTGATAGTGAGACCATGTTCCAAGGAAAAACCAATCAGCAGAAGTTGGCAGGCTAAGATGTCGCGCTTGGTAATTGGGAAGACGCTCCATTTTTTGTCAGTCGGATTAGAGCTTTGGTGGTTTATTTTGTGGTCATTTCTATGTGTCTGGATTATTCTCAGGGTTGTGATCCGAATATTGTCTTGTAAATCAAACCTTTCTATCATTTTATTTTTGTCCAGTATCTCATTTAGTGTTGTCTAGGTTCGTTCCAAGTGTTGTACCCCAGTTTATTGTGCTTGTCTTTGTTGTACAAACTCTTTCCCTGTCTGTCTAATGCAATCCTCTGTTTTCTATTATTTCTAGTCATTTTTATTTGATCTAAGTCTTTCCTCTTTATAGTCCTTTTTCTATCAACACTAGTGACATGACATGCACGCATAATTTTGGCCTAATCTTAAATGTTAATCATAAAACCATTGGGAGGTGATCGGAACATTTAAAGGGAATAAGAATGGTTTGAGATTATTTGAAGCCCGAGTCATGTGAAACTGGGGCAAGTAAAAGAGAACCGTTAAAGGCAAGCTGGCCAAATTGACAGGGGTCGTTCATGATAATGAAAATGAGAGTGTTGCCCAACGGTGCTTTAAAAATGGCAAATGAAGAAAACAAATGTGTAGATATGGCTATCAAGTATAGCACAATCAGAAGATGTCACAAATGTTTGCTTAGTCGCGTTGATTGCCCTTGGTATATTTTGAAGATTGAAATGACGGAGGCATCTTGTTCTGCTACCTAAACACTTTATCCTCTTGTTCTGCTACCTAAACACTTTATCCTTCGTCAGCCCTTTGAGCCTTATTTGTTTTCTTTCATACCCCTCTTTAGGAATCAATAGCAAGACTAGAAACAGAAAAAAAAAACACAAGAAAAAGAAAAAGAAAAGAAAAATGAAAAGGAAAACTAGAACAACGAGGAATTAGGAACTACGTTTGACCTGATTCCTCAAAGAGGATACGTATGCGCTTCACAGCTCGGTCATAGTGTAACAAAAATAAAAAAATCCCCAAGCAAGAAACTGGGGAAGAAGTTTGTGTTTGTTGTAAAGAAATCTAATTCTGAAGGTTGTAAATTTTGAACCCAAATTATTTTGTTTTTGAGCCTTTAAATACTCTTTCTTTCTAGCCTATCCCAAATCCCAAATTACGGACCAAAGAAAGACCTTCCAATCAGTCTTCAAAAAATGCCAAGTCAGGCAAATGAGTGAGTCTTATCGGCGAGCATAATACACTGATCCCCAGCAGTAAAGACCCTGATCCCCTAGCAGAAAAGAAACAAAAGAGAGTCTTAGCAGTAACACCCCCAATCCCCAGCTGAAAAGTAATACAAACGAGAGAGTCTTGTTGGTGAAAACCTTCACAAGCACCGTAAGGCAATGAAAGTTGAGAGAAAAGCCAAAATGAGAGAGACTTGATAGTAAAAACCTGCGGGCATTACAAGTCGAATAAGGGTGAGAATTAGAAGGAAATCACCAGATGGAGATTGTGAAAGGCGATTAATGACAGAGGATAGGCTACATGTGCATGTCATGGCCATTAGAGTTGATGTCCACGTCAAATAGGTTTTTACTTTATAGTTTTCCTTGCTAGGAGTCTTCTATTTCTTTTATCTTTTATTCTGTTCCCTTCTATCTTTCTCCTTTCATCAAAAAAGAAATTCCCCAACAGAGTCTGTTTGGTCGAAACAAGTGAGAAATGACTTCAAAATCTGTCATCAGCTTTCCAATTACACAAGACGAGATCTGACTAGTGCATCCGAGTGGTATGAGTCGGGAAGGAACAAGCGCAGGGCCAGTGTCAAGAAGGATATTCCCCAGCAAGAGGAGATTGGCAAAGGGATGGATAATATCAAGAAGGAAATCCCCAGCAGAAAGGTATTTTCAGTGACACGGATGAACGAAGAAAGTGGTTCATCAGTAAAACATGCAAGATCCTCAAGCAGAGTCACTGTCATAG
>MU750635.1:2534-24014 GCA_026770625.1 Nicotiana glauca | reverse complement strand
CAGACGACGCAAAGCAGGGCAAGTCGTTCTAAGACCAGCAAATAACATCATCCCCAGCAAGTTTTGATAGTGTAATGGAACGCAGAGCGGGGAAGGAGAAAGGGAAAGAACCATCCCCGCAGGAGCATCACAACCAACCACCACATTTTAAACTAACAAATTTTCTTTGATTTGAAGCAGGAAAAGGAAATGGCATTGATGGCGAAAAGGCATGCCACAAGGAAGATTATCAAACTGGGGCAAAAAATTTTCCTTTCATTTGGAAAATTTTCTAGAGGTCAGGTATCTGCTTGGGGAAGAAGAAAGATAACACCAGTCTTAAGGGAAGTGGGCTTAGAACCAGTGTTATCCCCAGCAGTATTGAAATAAGGAAAACAACAAGTTTTAATGAAGGAAGTTGTATTCCCAGCGGACAGTACAAAAAGGATAAAACTAGCGTTCAGAAAAGCAAGAAGCCAGTGTCATCCCCAGCAGTATTATCCTCTACAGCATTATCCCCAGCTGATAACATTTTTATCCCCAACAATGTTGAGAGAAATTAAAAAATTTGAAGGAAGTAGTTTTGAAAAAAAAGAAGATGGGGAACGAAGGAGATTTCCCCAACAGTATTACCCCCAGCAGGTAAGTAATTAATTCCCCAGCAGTTTCGAGGGAAGACAACACAAGTTTAGTTTTAAAGGAAGTAGTTATGGAAGAAAGATAATTCAAGTAAGAAGGAAATGGTTGCAAAGAGGAACAATGGCAACACGAATGCAGATAAGGAACAAAGCAGCAGCAAATTTTCTCCTAAGATAAAAATCTTAGTCTGATGAATTGTTTCTCCTAAGATAAAAATCATAGTCTGATAAATTTTTTCTCCTAAGACGAAAAATCTTAGTCTAATGAATTGTTTGTCCTAAGATGAAAAATCATAGTCTGATGAATTATTTCTCCTGAGATGAAAAATCTTAGTCTGATGAATTATTTTTCCTAAGATGAAAAATCTTAGTCTGATGAATTGTTTCTCCTAAGATGAAAACATCTTAGTCCGATGAATTGTTTCTCCTAAGATGAAAACATCTTAGTCCGATGAATTGTTTCTCCTAAGATGAAAAATCTTAGTCTGATGAATTGTTTCTCCTAAGATAAAAATCTTAGTCCAATGAATTTTTCCCAAGATATAAAGAAAATCTTAGTCTGATGAATTTTCTCCTAAGATAATAAGAAGTCAGTTGGAAAGACTTAGAAAAGATAACAACAAAAAAGTGAAGGCAACAGCCGGAAAGACCCAGATAAGATAACAAAAGGGTAAAGCAAGAATTGAAAAAGTGAAAGCAATAGTTGGATAGTTACAGATAAGTTAATAAGAAGTGAAAAACAACAAGTAGAAGGTTTTAGATAAAAACAACAAGAAGAAGGAAGCAACAATTGGAAGGTTTCAAGTAAGACAACAAAATGGACCTAGTCTGATGAATTATCTCCTAGAGTAAAAATCTCAGTCCGATGAATCTTTCACCTGAGATCACGCAAAAATGGACCTAGTCTGATGAATTATCTCCTAGAGTCAAAATCTTAGTCCAATGAATCTTTCTCCTAAGAAAATAGAAGAAATCTTAGTCTGTTGAAACTTTCACCTAAGATGGTAATACATTTCAGTCTTTAAATTTCCAGTTTTGAAGTCAGGAGCCCACCCGTATAACAGAGGAATACATTTCAGTCTTTACATTTTAAGTTAAGATCACACAAAATGGACCTAGTCTGATGAATTATCTCCTAGAGTCAAAATCTTAGTCCGATGAACCATTTCTCCTAAGTTAATAATAATGGCATTTTATTTTCCAAGAAGATTGAAGTCGGGAGCCCGCCCGTATAATAGAGGAATACATTTCAGTCTTTACATTCCAAGTCTTGAAATCAGTAACCCGCCAGGAGAGCAAAAGGTTACAACAAAAATCCCCAGCATAAATTCAAGTTCAGAAATAGGAAGGAAGGCAATAGTAGCCGGAAGAAGGCAATTCAAGCTTCGAAGGAAAAATAATTCGAAGCTCAAAAGAAGAAAATAAGCAGTTCAAGTTCGGCAATCAAGAGAGGCCGACGAGTCAAGTCAGAAATAAGGAAACATCGTGAGGATATACAAGGCGACAAGACAACAAAGGTCGCGGAGCAAGTTTGAGAATAAGTCGTTGTAATTCATAAGTCATAGCTTAGCTTAGCTTCTTTATTTTACTTTTGGCATAGTGTAATAAGGGGTCAGCAGCAGCAACAACAATGAAACCACAACATCATGGTAGTCCCAGCTACCGAAACTTCCCGAACTATAATGACCTGATTCCCTTTTAGCCAGGGATATGTCGGAGACCTCTTAAAGCAAAGGTTCGGTCAAATCTTTCAAAAAAGATGCTTCACACGGATTACTCAAACGGACAAAAATAGCTCGTATCCACTCACTTTATCTTTGCACGAAAACTCTTCGTGTTTCCGGGCAAAGAGGGGCAGCTGTGAGCACATGATTTTTGCCCTATATGAGAATTACTCCCAAAAAATTCAAAAATAAAAATAATTTTGTGTTGTTTGCAATTTTTGTGGATTTTGTTTTATTTTTCATTTAACATTTGCGTGTGCATGTCTATTTGTTTAACTCAATGAAAATACAAAAATATGTCGTATTTGCATTTTAAGATTTAATTGTACATTAGGAGTAATTAAGTTTGTTTTACAAAAATAAAAAATCACAAAAAATATGTATTTTTGCATTTTTAGTATTTAATGTCAAATTATTTGATTTTATGTTGATTAGTGTTTAGTTTTTGTGTGATAATTATTATTAAGGGTCAATTAGTATTTTTCTAAGTTAATTTTGATTTAGGAATTTTGATAATTAGGAATTAAAAAGAAAATGAAAGAAAAAGAAGAAAAAAATAGAGAGCAAACTCAGAATAGGCCAATTTAAATTAAAGCCAAGCCCAAAATAAATACCAAATGACCCAGTCCAGCTTGCCTGGCCATACAGACTCCCCAAACCCTCCGCCACACTCCGCCGTCGACCACCCACCGGAAATCGCCTCACGGCGGTTCCGGTGGCCCAATGACCCCTATTTTTACACCACAGCCTCCCCTCGATCTCCCCATTCCAAATACCTACTCCATAATTCTCGAATCATCCCCGAGTTCTTCGAATATTAGATTGAAGAACTGACCCAAACCTTACCTTGACCATTTGACCCCAAATCTACACCATGCCACCACTAGGCCTCCCTCACCACTAAAACAACTTTGGTTTCCTTCGAATCCCAGCCCCATTCCTCGAATATCAAATTACAATCAAGAACCCTAGCGCCGCCACAAAATTCCTTGGTGGCAGCGCCTACCCTAAACAGTCCCAAATCAATACCAGTTGAGCACCAGACCACCCTAGTCCTTAATCCCATATCAATTTTATTCAAATCATGGCCAAGCCTGTCGAATCTTAAATCGAACAAACAAACCCTAGAAGAATCAAAAGAATTTGAGGTCGCAACTGACCTTAGTCAAGTGTTCTTAGTCAAGAACACTCGATTAAGGTCTGTTTTGCCTTCGAAAGATCGAGTCAAGACTTCGACTGATCGAAGTTAGTTGGTTTCTAATTTGGAGGTATTTTCCTTCCCTTTTCTGTTATATTTTTGTCATTGTTTATTTGTTTTAAGCTGTTGTATTTTTTTTTGATTTTTCGTTATTTTTGTCGATTATCTTCTCTTCCTCTCCCGGACCCTTTCTTTGATCCAATTTTTCTCTGTCAATTAGCATATGTTATAATATGATTGAATGATTCGAAGTAGTCAGTCAATAAGTTTTGGCATATAACTGTGATTGTTTGTTGTTGTTGTTGATTCAAATTGTCCCCTATACGCAATTGTTTGGACCTTTTCTCTCAATTACCAATCATTTTGTTGCTGAATTCAGTATATTACCATATTCCATTCACTTTGTTTAGTGTAATTTAGAATTGGAACATAATTAGTTATTCCCATATACATGTGTCAAGCATAGCTTTAATAGTTTAATATCACTCTGCTATTTTGATCTGATCTGTTCAGTTTAAGTTGTTGTTTGAGTTTGGATCAGGAATTGGTTATAGCTGTACTGATTTGGTGATCAATTAGGAAATAGTTTTGGTCAGTTTGGTATTTAAACACGTTTGGAATTGAAGGTTTTTTTAATACAGATTAAAGAATTCAGGGTAATTACAATAAGTTCAGGGTGAATTCCAGGTTTAACTAAAATTTGAACCACTAATAATTATAGGGGCTGCTAATGAACTGAATTGAGACCTTCCTAAGTGGAATTGAAAAGGTTAAAAAATGATAATGGAGACTGCACTCCTTGCTGATTTTAAGGATTGAAACGGGCATTATTGGTTATTTTAAAGGCAACAAGGTTAGGTGCATAATTAAACACTTAAAAGATAAGTTGTTAGTGGTAAATGCACTAGTGGAATGCCCACTTTAGAAAGCTGGAAATCAGAATAAAAACAGGACCTTAGACACTCATACAGGGGGAGACTTTGGGGGGGAACTTGAAAAGAAAAAAGACACACAGACAGAGAGAAATATTCTGAAAGCCAAAAAGAGAATTTTAAGGAAGGGAATGCAGTTTTAAGAACATTACCATTTCATTGCAAATTCCTAAGACCATCCTCGAATTCCAACTTGTAATTCAACACTGCAACTTACTTCGAGTCCAAAGTAATTCAAAATTCTCTTTCCTTGCTCAACATTGAGATTCAAAATAGTTCAAGTTGTCTGTGGATTAAATGTGAGTTGAAATTGGTTTATTTGGATTGAATTATGGTCTGCTGAGAGTGTAAAGATTTCTGGGTTCATTTGGAGGTCATTGGGGTGTATTCGAACTTGTTTGGGGTTGACCTGTTGATCCTGTTTGGTGTTAAAAACATTTCTGGATTTTGAACTATTCCTGGGCTGTTCTTGAGCATCTGTTCACTGTTGCTGGCCCCTTTTTCTCTTCTTATTGCTCACAAATTTCCAGGTACACATCCCTGAATTCATTTCCATGTAACTGTGAATTGGAGTTGGAATAGAGAAATGCATCATATCTATGTGCGAAGATGGATTTATGTTATTTATAGTTAATTAGCTGCTTGTTAATTAGCTATTTTTTGTGGTCATTTAGTTAGCTTATGTTAGCATTACGTGCAATGGATATTAGGCTGTATAATTAGAACTATTTTAGTTTCGTTTGGACTATGGACTATTAATTTGAACTATGGATAATGGACTGTTAATTACATGCTATAGCTAATGTAGCTCGTTTGTTTAGTTTAAGTGTTTAGCATTAGAAAATAATTTGAGCTAGAAAACTAAATCAGAAATCTATACATTTGTGTCAACGATTGAGTGTGCTGGCTGTTAAATTCAAAGATCGCTTAAGTTCGGTACATGATAGTAAGTGTTAATTGGAAATTAGGAGTTAATCAGAGTCCGTTTGGATAACTTTCGTAAATGAATGCCTCTTCAATGAATTTTAGTAAATTGGGTTTGTTTGATTCATTTCACTTGTTTTGTTACTTAGGTTCACACACTGTTTCAAAAGGAGCAAAAAATAAGTATTGACTTAGTACTCTAAACTGTTAAATAGCATGGTGTTAAACTAATTCGACATACTCCCGTGTTTTAGCAATTCAATTTGGTTCAGTTAGTGCTGATAGGTTAGAAACAGCATGTTAAATTGATAATTGAGTTCAATAATTGCTGGTAGGATTTCCTTAGGTTATATTTAGTTAAAGTACAAGTCAAATTGATGGTTGTGGAGTTGGTTGAATTACCTTCAGTTGTTACTCAAAATTATGAACGTACTTGTGCAAACTCGATCACGAGTACTGGGCTGACCCCAAACGTTCAAGGCTTAATAGCCCAATCAAGTGTTTTGGTGTCACTGATGCCCGGGCTGCTGATGTTTCTGATGCACCGTTCGAATTGGGCCTGTAATGAGGCCCAAACCTGGTTGGCCATTCCTGAAGTAAAAAAAACGTTGTTCATTTATATTGGTCTCGGACCTGAACTCGGAGCCTGGTTTTATAATATTAATTAATTACGACCTTTTCTTTTATCTTTTAGAGACCAACATAAATAGAAAAACCATAGTTGCTTTTAGTTTTGCCTTTTAAATAATAAAAAATGAGAAGAGCCTTGCCAAATAAAATGCACAAACTGCGGGGCCCCCATGATTGTATATATTAGATACTTAGACTTCGGGATGGGCCATTTTAGTGAATTGCACGGCCTTCGCCAAAATAATAACGTGTTAGACTCCTTAGGCGTGCATTTTAATAACATTACCTCCCTAAACTCGGGTGCACATTTATGTGACCCAAATCCAAGTCTCAATGGAGATGGAACATGTCAATAACCACGGGTACATTGATGTGACGTGGTTCGAGATATGTTTTCATGACATTGCAATTCTCACTAAAAAATAATATTAAAAGTGGTTCAAAGTTAAAAGCACATAGGTAAAAACATGTATTAAAAATCAGATGAATAAGCCGAATATGATAGTTGAGCGACCGTGCTAGAACCACGGAACTCGGGAATGCCTAACACCTTCTCCCAGGTTAACAGAATTCCTTATCTGGATTTCTGATTCGTAGACTGTAATAGGGAATCAAAGTTTTCCTCAATTCGGGACTCAAACCGGTGACTTGGGACACCATAAATCTCTCAAGTGGAGACTCCATTTCTTAGTAATTAAATCCCATTTCGATTGTCCTTTAATTGGAAAAACTCCCTTTATTACATCCCTTTGCGGGGCGCGGTACAAAAAATGAGGTGCGACAGAACTGAAATCCAACACGTGCGACAGATCATCGTGATACCTCAGGAGCATCGAAACATAAAATACCGGATGAACTCCTGCCAAGTTGGGAGGTAGGGCAAGCACATAAGAAACCTCCCCAATATGCCTCAATATCTCAAAAGCGCCAATAAACCTCAGACTCAACTTCCCTTTCTTCCCAAATCTCATAACACCCTCCATAAAAGAAACCTAAACTAGAACCTGCTCTCTAACCATATAGGAAACAACACGAACCTTTCGGCCCATGTAACTTTTCTATATGTATTAGGTTGTACATGGTCTATCCTGAATCACCTTAGCCTTCTCCAAAGCATCCTGAACCAAGTCTGTACCTTATAATCTATCCTCACCTGGCTCAAACCAACCCACCGGGGATCTATACTATCTACCATATAAAGCCTCATACAATTCCGTCTGATGCTGAACTGATATTTGTTGTTGTAGGCAAACTCTGCCAATGCAAAGAACTGATCCCAAGATGCTCCAAACGCAATCACACACACACGAAGCATATCCTCAAGAATCTTAATAGTGCGCTCAGACTGTCCATTTGTTTGAGGGTGTTATCGCGGCTACCATGCACTACTATTGAATAGCAAGAGAGGGTCGAAGCAACTTTTACCAGATTTAGGGCCGGGATCGATTTGCATAGAGAGCTAGAAGTTGGAGTCGGGTATCTATCTAATTTAGAGTCGTGTATATGTTCCAAATTGCACTTCTAAATATTTTTGCGTTTTTGTTTTACTTCTAATTTTATCAACTACAATGCTAAATTGAACTAGAATAAGCTAAGAGTAAAATAATATGGGTTGTTCAAATGGTTAAAAGGCATAAGGGTAGTGACTTTCGCCTAGGTGGTCAATTGACGGATACGTGAGTTTAAGGCATGATTAACATATTTGGGAAGTATGATATAGCCCTTACATGATTTTACCCACTCTACACCTCTCGGTAGTTCCAGTGATTTTGCCCGAATTGACATTCTCAAGACCAATTGGGTATGTAAATTTTCACAAGCAATCAAGGTTCAAGTCGGGTATTACTATCTCTAGGTTTAACCCTTTAGTTGGGGCTATCAATCTCTTGAGTACGCCCCAATTCCTTGTTGGACCAATTTCAAAGACTTAGGCTCTCTTTATCAAGAAGAACCAAAGTCAACTAAACACAAACTAGTGTTTGCCACCGCTAATTGAGAAATTAAACATGAAATTAGCCCAAATATCAAACACCTATAGTTAATCTAGCTCTAAAACATAAGACACATCAATTACCCACACTAGGGTTGAGCCAACCCACTAGCTTATAGGTCTAGGTACTCATAATTTGAGAAGAAAACAAAGAAATAGATGAAGAAAAACTCATATTAATTAATTGCTAAATTAAACTTGAAGATTCAATGTTGAAATACAACTAAAATTACTTAAAACAACTCAAATATTCGAACCCACAAGCGCAACCTTCAGTACTAACAATCTGCTTGACATAAAAATGGAAAAGAAGCTATTTATATACTAACCTAAAAATCTAGATAAAAATATCCTTGCGGGGATAGTGAGGATCGCATAAAATCTCGTGTGGCCGCACTAAGGCTCTTGACATAAAATTCAAGCTCTTTGATCTCGGGAAATGCATATCGTACAGAATCGAGTAAGACCGTAGTGGCGTCTATTGCGGTCCGCATGAAATGGATCGTGGACCATATTGGCTTCAATCTCAAAAACTGGCACCTCTCTGATCTTTAGTTCTGCGGACCGTACTGAATCGAGTGCGACCGCAGTGACTCCAATGCGGACCGCATCAAATCTCATGCAGTCGCATTGCCTGTTGGCCTAGAAATCACCTTCTCTGAACCTCACTTGTGCAGACCGCATAGAATGGTGTGCGGCCGCATTGGGCCTATTTTTCCTAAGCTTTGTCTTGTCTAGGTACTTGTGCAAGTTTCACTCCTTTTTGAGCTGATCATTGATATCTTGTCACTTTGTTGATCAAACATGCAATCAAGCACAGCTTGTGAGACTTTTGGGACTATTTTGTACAAATTTCTAATCAAACCATAAGCAAGAAGTAGTATAAAATGCCTCAAAATCCCTAGTTATCAACTCCCCCAAACTTAAACTTTTTCTTGTCCTCAAGCAAACAAAATAAGACCCACCTCTTAAGGAAAATTCCAAGAACATTCAGCTGTCCTAAAGTGAAATCATCTAGCATCAATTGGGACTAACAATTGCCCTCTATACAAATGAATCACTAACACAATTTACTCTTTGAAACACCATGGATTAAGTGCGACACAAGAGCTTCAAAAGTTGACTCAACGCATCAAAGAACTCTTTCTATTACTTTGGTCATTGTGAAACCCAAACTCACACATACTCAGTTCTCCCTAAGCAAACCTCACCTTTAGAATAGTGCCACTCAGAACTAGATCAATGGAAATTCACTCATCTCCCTCAAGAAAAAGTCACAAGTCTGGCTCTAAGTATCATATGCTTGCCCCTTATGTGAGTCAACACTAATGTAAGTTTCATTCAACTAGAGATCATATAGGGCTTTTGTGGATACATAGTGAAGGCTTTTGGTTTCAAGGCAGGCAATGTTTGGTCTAAGTAGGTTCCATCTTCCCTTAAGTACTTCTTTTGTTTCATTTTGGCACCAATTCACTTGACTTTTTGAGTTCTTTCAAAGGGTTAGAGAGACACGCTGTCATACTTTCTTAGATATTTTACTCTTTTCTCCTTTCTCACTTTTCCAAACATTTCATTCTTTGATTTTCATGACTCCCTTTTATTCATTTCTACATTGATTTTGTCTTTTTGCTTTTATTTCTTTTTCATTGCCTTTTCTTTTTCCTCATTTTTTTACCTTTTTACCACTTTGTTCCAAACCTTGTCTCTCCCCTCCCCCCCAAAAAACTTATACTTTTGCCATATGCTAAGGAAAGATAAGGTGCCAAGAGAGAGTATCTTTTGGAACGGGTAACGGTTTGTATCATGGTTCTTGAAGGAAAAAGGTTTAAGTCTCAAAGGGGTTTATTAGGGATTTTATCTTTGGTAGGCTATGGAGATGTTCAAGCTATCATTTGGATCAAGGAGAGACTATAATCATATCTAAAGTCAAAATTCACTTAGGATTTTACCTAAACAAACATTCAGGGAAAGTTCGAGACCAATGGCTCGGGACTTGGACTTGCAATGCAATTTCTCACCACACACGCTATGTGATCACTAAAGACATAGAGTCGGGAGCCCACAATGACCTTAGATAATATTTGAGCACACAATGATCCAGAAAAACCACTTGATGATTATCGGTCAACACAAGAGTCTCAAGGTCACGACTTTCAACATCCTAAACACAATATTTTCTTTTTCGACCATAAGATCAGAGGCAAATGTGCTAGGTCCAAGTGAAGCTTTGATTGAGCACCCTTAACCACTAACTACTAAAAAGCAAAAAGAAAAGAAAAAAGGACTTAAACCCTTAAGAAGGTTGTCACACCATCCATCATTTGGAAGAACCTCCCGGTTCATACAAACTCCACCTTTGGAAAGAACCAAGGCATTAAGAAAACCAAAGGCTTATTAAAAACGTTCAAAAGAAGAAGCTAAGAATCATAAATAAGAAGCTAAGAACAAAAAATTACGGAATGTAAAATGAATATGTACAAGAGGGGATTTAACCGATATACAATAGATGGGATGAATATGTACAATGTAACATAACTTTATATACAGACCAATAGTAAAATAAAAGTACGATAACTATAACAAAATATTAAAATTATATACAGACCAAATACAAAAAATAAAGAAAGCAGAAAAACTGTCAAATATATATATAATCATCCAAATCCACAAAAGTAGGGCCTACCCCCCAAATGAAAGCTGACCTTGTCACCAATGCCAACTAAACCAAATAAGCACAAAAAAGAAAAGGGAAAAGGATATGGAGACTCTATGGCCCGTCTGTCTGAATGGGCCCCTGAGTGGTCCCTAGGTCCTCAATATGCTCAGGAACCTCAGACTGGTTCCATGTGGCCTGCTGCTTTGCTACTGGGGCCTCGGACTGGACCTGGACAGGCTCCTAAGGTGCATCCTGTGGCTGATTGGAGTAGGCCTCCGATGGGTCTGCCAACTAGATGACTGCATCGTCCGCTCAGGGAATCATCATCTTCCTCTTGGGAGGCCTCTGAAACTGCTTTGGCTGAGGATGAGCTGCTAGTACAAGGTCATTAAGCAATAAATCCAAAGGTAGCTAGTCTTCCTTCAACCTGTCAACATCAACCCTAAGCTCCTTCATGGAATCCTTGGAGGCCCACGTCTGTCTCAAATTCTTGTACTCCTTAGCAAGCTCCTTGAGAACCTTGATATGTAAATCAACAGGAACAATGAGAACTTTTTGGTTGTCAAGGATATTCTTCTGGTTGAGCAGAATGTCCTTGAGGGCATCCTCAATAGACTGCGGGACTTGCAGAGTCCGAGGTGCCGACTGAACTTCCACTATAGTAGTAAGGATAGACAACTTGGATAAAGCTGTTTGCATCTAGTTGTTGATGCTGAGAAGACCCTGGCTCAGTCGGTGAGCAGTAACTGGGTAAGCTCGGGAATAGGGTAGCTCGGGATCTACAGAAGTGGATGGGCTAAAAGGAATGTCTGTGGAGGTGGAGGCAGGCTGAGTAGGAGCCACTACCATAACTGGCTCTTCAGACTGGCCAGTTCGAGCAGTGGCTATTCCTTTGAAGTTCTTGGTCTTCGGGTTGTCATCATTCTGCATGCTATACCAGGAGAACGGGGCCTTTGCCTTTACCTTGATATCAAATGGCCTCTTCTTAACCTTGAGGTACTAGAGGTACATGGTCAAGAAGCTAGGAAAAGGGTAGTTTCTGTCACCTTCAGCTACCACCTATGTAATCACCCGTGAAATCACATTCTCGATATTAATTGGGTACCCTGCCATGATTGATGCAACCAAAACTGCCCGGTGAAGAGGGATGGAGTTTTCATGAGAACTGGGGTCCGATCTTCTGCACACAAATTTTTCCCACCCCTTTGCCTCAAAGTTTAAACTTCTTCTCAAAATCTTGACGCCCGCATTTAACCAATCGGGGGTGCTACTTGGGATTGCCAGATACTGTGCCAAACAGGGATAGACCCCCTCACCCAATTCCATCTTTGCCACATATAGTGCCTCATCCTTCTCATCAAAACCCAAGTAGTCATTAATTGACTTCCCATAAAACAACACCTTCGAATTTCGCACCTTGGTCACTTTGGTGTCCTTTTTGATGTGGGCAGCGTTGGTACAAAATTCCTTGACCAAGTGCTCGTTCGCATTCGTACAGTCCCCCAAGAAGTACTCCCAACCTACTTTCTCCCTAAATTTCCTCCTCACATTGGTATTGTGAGGTAACAAGTCTCTATCAACAAAACTCCTCTCCGAGATTAACTTCCTCACCAGCCACCATTCCCTAAATTTGTGATAAGCTACCCCACTAACAAATTGGTCCTGCCACACCTCCGGTTTTCTAGTTCTAGCAACCCCGCCAGCCTGAGCTTCACCCCCTTCTCCTACTTCTCCTTCTCTTTCTCCTTCCTCGTCATCTCCTATTGCACCCTCTCCACATAATGAAGCTGTGGGAGAGGTGGAGTATTCCCACTACCTTCAGCTGAGCCTTCAGATGACCCAGAGGTACATTTACTGACGCTTGGGCATTGGGGAAAGGTGGAGGAGTGTCTCTTAGCATGTTCCTCTCTGGCCAGTCTTCAATATACTCTGTCACAGAGTCTGAAGAGATCTCCCGGAAAGGCTTATACTCACTCCCCGATGGGTCACAGGCCCTATCTGCAACTTTGATAATTTTTCTTTGGTTCTTGATGTTTTGCCGGACTGGAGGGGTCAATTTTATCATTTTCCTGCCTTTGCCACCTCTGGAGGACTCTCCCCTGCCTTGCTGTTTAGTGTTGTTGCCTCTTAGTTTCACCATTGTATGCACACAAATTTCAGTTATGCTTTGTTAGTATCAGTAGATTCAATTAAGTTCAGGGTTGCAGAACAGAAAAGGTTGCAGATAGTTGCAGATGTCATACAGTGCGTACAGCACAAAATGGAGTGCGGCCACACCAAGGGCAATATCGACCACACAAGATGGCAATGCGGTCCGTGCAGAGGTGGGGTTCAAACTACCCACTCTTTGAACAATTGCTCTACGGATCGCACAAAATGGGAATGTGGTCCGCATTGAGGCACCACGAACCACACAAAAGGCAATACGGCCTGTATTGAGGCACCGTGGACCACACAAAATGCAATGCAGTTGTGCACTGCGGCCTGCACAAAATGTTATTGCGGACCACACAAGGGCACCACGAACTGCACAAAAACCACTGCGGTCTGCACTGAGTGCCCAGTTGTGGCACTAACTTAGGGTTCAAAATAATTTGATGTTAAGTCCAATCTAACACCTAAGTTCTTACCCAGTGATTTTAAAAACTTAAGTCCACAGTAAACAAGAAAATAACTAACCTAATCCCACCATATTGAAAGAAATACGGGAAGAACAGGATGAAAAACAAGAAAAACAAAAAGTAAAAGAAAAATAACAAAATTAATGCAATTAAAAGGAAGTTAATGTTACCAGATGTTAGAGGAACTGAAAGTTAATGATTCCAAGCAATTAATTATGAGCAAGATGGGAGATGAACAGTGATTTTATGAGTCTGAGAGTTAAAAGATCGAAAAGTGTAAAAGGAGGGCCTCAGGTCCTATTTATAGAAAAGGACCTGGGGCCCAGCTTTCCAACCTAGTGTGGACCGCATAGAATGGACTGCAGTCCACACCACACTGCTTGTTTCAAGTTTGAGAAGTCAACCCACTATGGTTCACACAAAATGCCATGTGGCCGCAGTGGTCCACCGTGGACCGCACAAAATATAATATGGCCACAGTGGCGAACTTCAGAGAGTCTGACATTTCATCCTTCACCAATGTGGTCCGCACTAAATGTAGTGCGTCCGCATTAAAAACATCAAAGACATGGACACTTTTTTCACTATGTCATGCACTGGATCAACACAATCATGTAGCATCTCACAACCAGTTAGTCCAAAAATCAATCCTATACTACAATAAAAATAAAATAAAAACAAGAATAAAAACACATGGGTTACATCCCAAGAAGCGCCTGATTTAACATCGCGGCACGATGCAGGTTATAATCAAATCATTTGAGATGAAGAAGTGCCACCACGTGGCTGCCATCAATTTTTCCCAAGTAATGCTTGACCCTATGCCCATTCACTCTAAAAAAATTCCACTTTTATTTTTTAAACCAAGAGTACCAACCGGGGTCACACACACTACTTCAAATAGTCTACTCTATTTGACTTGAGCTTTCCCGGGAACAACCCTATCCGAGAGTTGAATAAGAGCACCAAATCCCCCACCTTGAGTTCCTTGCCTCGAGTATACCTGTCGTAAAGATATTTCATTTTATCTCTATACATGGACGAACTATAGTAGGCATGAAATCTAAATTCGTCAAGTTCATTGAGTTGCTCCACTCGAAGGTTAGCAGCTACATCCTAATCAAGGTTCAACTTCCACATGGCCTTGGGCTCTAAATCAACCGGTTACTGTAAAGCTTTCCCAAACACCAATCGATATGGAGACATACCAATCGGAATTTGGTAAGCAGTCCTATATGCCTATAGAGCATCATCCAACTTCTTAGACCAATCGATCCTATTTGCGTTGACCGTTTTAGACAGAATACTCTTGATTCCCTATTTGAGACTTTAACTTGGCCACTCGCCTGCGGATGATAAGGAGTAGACACTTTGTGGTTGACACCATACTTTGCAAGCAAGGTGTCAAAAGCTCTATTGCAAAAATACGACCCCATCAAATATGATTGCACAAGGAGTGCCAAGCCTTGTAAAAATGCTCTTTTTGCGAAATACAACCACACTCCAAGCTTCATTGTTGGGCAAAGCCATGGCCTCGACCTATTTTGAAACATAGTCAATTGCCACTAAAATGTAGGTATTCCCACATGAGCTAACGAATGAGCCCATAAAATAGTTGCCCCAAACATCAAAGATATCAACTTCAAGAATGGTATTGATAGGCATCTCATCGTTCTTCGAAATTCCACTTGTTCTTTGGCATTCATCACATCTCTTCACAATATCACTTGCATCTTCATACAAAGTTGGTCAATAAAACCCACAACTATGAACTTCGGAAGCAGTCCTCGCCCCACCATGATGGCCACCATAAGGAAAGGAATGACAAGCCTCCAAGATACTAAATTTCTCTTCCTCCGGGACACACCTACGGATTACACCATCCGGGCAAATCTTGAACAAATACGGCTCATCCCAATAGAAATCCAAACTATCCCATTTAAGCTTCTTCCTTTGGTTAGAAGAGAGCTCACACACGATATGACAGTCAAAAGGTAATTAGCAACATCCACAAACCACGGCATATCACTCATTGACACAGAAAGTAGCTGCTCATCAGGAAATGCATTATTCATCTCTAGGCCAGCACATGGCTTTTCTTCCTCTTCCAAGCGGGACAAGTGGTTCGCCACTTTGTTTTCACTACCCTTCCGGTCCACAATTTCTAAATCAAACTCTTGAAGTAACAAGACCCATCGCATCAGCCTAACTTTGGAATCTTTCTTTGTCATCAAGTACCTAAGGGCTGCATGATCGGTGTACACTATGACTTTGGCCCCCATAAGATACGGCAGAAACTTTTCCATCACAAGCACTATGGACAACAACTCTTTCTCAATTAAAGTGTAGTTTATTTAGCCTCATTCATGGCCTTGCTCGCTTAGTACACCGGATGAAATATTTTGTTAACCTTTTGACCCAAAACTACCCCAACCGCAACGTCACTCGCTTCGCACATGAGCTCGAAAGGCAAACTCCAATTTTGTGATGTAATAATAGGGGGGTGGTTAACTTAAGCTTGAGAAGTTCAAATGTTTGCATACATCCCTCATCGAACACAAACAGGGCATCCTTTTCAAGTAGCTTGCATAAAGGGTTTACTACCATTGAAAAATCTTTTATAAACCTCCGGTAGAACCCCTCGTGCCCAAGAAAACTCCTAACCCCCTTGATAGAAATGGGGGAGAAGCCTTGAAATCACCTTTATTTTGTCCTTATCAACTTCTATGCCATGCTTTGAAAGTTTATGACCCAAAACTATGCCCTCATCAACCATGAAGTGGCATTTATCCCAATTGAGTACAAGATTGGTGTATTTACAACGGGCCAACACTTTATCCAGATTTTTCAAACATTCATCAAATGAATCACCCACCACACTAAAGTTGTCCATGAACACCTCCAAAATTCTTCCACCATGTCGGTGAAATGGCCATCATACATTGTTGGAATGTCGCCGGGGCATTACACAACCTGAAAGGTATCCGAGAAAAAGCAAAGGCGCCATATAGACAAGTAAATGAGGTCTTCTCCTGATCGCCAGAGGCAATCAGGATTTGGTTATACCGAGAATATCCATCCAAGAAGTAATAAAAGGCACGCCCAGCAAGACGATCAAGCATCTGGTCAAGGAAAGGCAATGGGAAGTGATCCTTGCGGGTCACCTTGTTTAGTTTGCGGTAGTCCATGCATACCCTCCATCCGGTAACATTCCGGGTAGGAATTAGTTCATTGTTATCATTGGTCACCATGTTCATACCACCCTTCTTCGGCAAACACTACATTGGTGAAGTCCACAAGCTGTCAGAAATAGGGTACACAACCGCGGCATCTAACCACTTTATCACCTCTTTTTTCACAACTCCTTGAATTTCCTCATTCAACCTCCTTTGATGTTCCAAAGAGGGTTTTGCATCATCTTCTAGAATAATCTTGTGCATACAAAAGGTTGGGCTTATTCCCCGAATATTAGCTAAAGTCTATCCAATTGCCTTATTCCGCTTTTTGAGAATCACCAATGTGGCATCTACCTGCATGTTAATAAGACAAGAGAAAAGAATAAATGGTAAAGTTGAACTAGGGCCTAAGAATTCATAACTGAGGTATAGAGGCAATGGATTCAACTCCAACACTGGAGGTTCCTCAATTGAAGGCTTTGTTGGAGGAGTCTTTCTATTTTCAATATCCAAGGAGAGTTTACTAGGCTCATAAGAATAAGAGCCCATTCCATGTAAAGCATTCACACACTCCACTCGGCCCTCATCATCATTGACATCAAGGTTTAGCAATACGGCCTCTAGAGGGTCTTCCACATTGATCATTGCACTAGTATTATCAATTATCACAGCTGTGACAAGATCCACAAATGAGCACACTTCGGTACAATTAGGCTACTTGACTTGCACACATGAAATACCACCTTTTCATTTTCCACACAAAAAGTGAGTTCCCCTACTTCAATATCAATTAGAGCCTTCCCCATAGCAAGGAAAGGTCTCCCCAATATGATCGGTACTTCAAAGTCTACCTCACAATCCAAGATCACCAAATCAGCTAGCAAAATAAATTTGTCCACCCGGATAAGCACATCATCAACAATACCTAATAGTCGCTTCATTGATCTATCCGCCATTTGCAATGAAATGGAAGTTGGCCTTGGTGTCCCAATACCCAAAGTATTGAAAATTGAGTAGAGCATCAAGCTGATGCTTGCCACTAAATCGCATAAATCTTTTGCAAAATCTGCATTTCTAATAGTGCAAGGGATAGTGAATGCACCGAGATCCTCCAACTTTGTAGCCATTGAATGTACTATAGCACTAACTTGGTGGGTCATATTTATAGTTTCACAGTCCATGGATCTTTTCTTTGTCACCAAATCTTTCATGACTTTAGCATACCCAGGAATTTGCTCCAAAGCCTCCACCAAAGGCACATTGATGGATAAGCTCTTCATCATGTCAATGAACTTTTTAAACTAATTCTCACTTTTCTTCTTGGATAGCCTTTGAGGATAAGGTGGAGGTGGTCTAGGCAAGGATGCCTTTGCTTTTGGCACAACCGGGTCCGTCATGTCTATTACAAGTTCCCTAGACGGGTTCATATCATCTTGCATTTCCACCTCGGCATCTTGAATATTGATCCTCACTTCTTCGTTCACATTTTCATCAACCACATTCTCAACCACCAAAGGAACTTCATCTTCTTGCAACTCAATTTCATTACCCAAAACTTGCTTTTGTTTGGAGGCATTCACATCACCGCCTCGGCCATTCTTAGTGGTTACCGCCATAACATGATTGTTCCCACCCTTCAAATTCACTATTGTATCACTTGGTAGAGCACCCTTAGGGCGTGTATTCAAGGACTGGGAGATTTGGCCTAATTTCACCTCCAAATTTCTAATATAACTATTGTGAGAAGACAACTGAGCATCCAAATCCACATTCTTCTTCATCATCTGTTTGAACATCATTTCAATTATACCCATATCATTTCTAGAAGAACTGGGACCTTGGGATGGAAAAGGTGGTGGATTGCTCGATTGTTGGTACATTAGGGGCCTTTGAAAACCTTGCCCATGATTTCCTTGGTTGTTGTTCCATCTACCCTGGTTGTTGTTGTTGGCCAGTTTCCTTCATTACTCCGATTGTTTGTTCCCTTGTTGGTGATTGTTCCAACTATTGTTTCCTTGTTGTTGATTACCACAATTGCTTTGGGATCTCCATTGTTGTTGTTGGTTAGAATAATTACCTCTTTGGCCTTGATAATTATTCACATATTGTACCACTTTATTTTGCCCATCATATCCATCATCTTGAAATCCAATATCATCATTGTCAAATTGATCTGAATTCCCTTGGTTTTGTTGATCTCTTTATCTTCTTTGGTTCACTAGTATGTTAAACCCCTCCATGGAATTCACTTGGTGAGGATTTTGGACGTATTGCAACAGTGCCTTTGCTAGTTGGTTCATGGTTGTTGTCAACTCAGCTATCGCTAGCCCATGATCATGTAATTATTTGTGCAAATGAATGACCGTGGGGTCACCCTAGGGCACATTGGCTCTACTTTGCCAAGCGCAGGATGTGTCAGCCATCTCGTCAAGAATGGCACAAGCTTCATCATACGTCAGTTTCATGAAATTACCCCCAGCAAGTTGATTCACTAGGCATTGATTTGTTGTGTTGATGCGCCGGTAAAAATTTTTTTGCAACATCTTCTTCATCATATCATTGTTGGGTCATTCCTTCACCATGATTCTATATCTCTACCAAATCTCATGCAATGGTTCGGTGGGTTCCTGCTTAAAAGCTAAGATCTTATCCCGTAAAGCTGCCATATGTCCTGGTGAGAAGACCTTTGCAATAAACCTATCCGCCAACTCATCCCAAATAGTGATTGAATGGTTGGCAGTCACTCAAGCCAATCTAACGCCTTCCCTCTAAGTAAAATTGGGAAGATTCTCAACCGGAGTGCATCCTCTGACACATTAGATTGCTTGATCTCCCAACAAGTATCCACGAACCCCTTGAGATGTTTCTAAGCATTTTGAGTGGCAGCACCCGTGCAGTACCCACGCTGCTCCAACAATGTCAGCATCACATTAGTAATTTGGAAATTGCCTGCTCGGATCCGGGGTGGGACAATTGCACTTACATAGCCTTGGTTTGGGATTACTCGAGGGACCGCTCTTGGAGGTGGCGGAGGAGGGTCTGGAAGAATTTTATTAGCATTGGCCTGGCGGCCTATTCATTGTCCTGGAGGTACTCATCCTCTCTGTTGTTATCAACCTCCCACAATCACATTTCCAAGAGGGTCATTAGCATTTAATGTCATTTTGTACCTAGAGTTGTGACACACATAAATTAGTAACAAAGAAGGAAAGAAGAACAAAACATAAAACTATTTAGATAGATAGCCAAAACCGTTAGCTATTAGCATTGGCCTGGCAGCCTATTCATTGTCCTGGAGGTACTCATCCTCTTCATTATCATCAACCTCCCACAATCACATTTCCAAGAGGGTCATTAGCATTTAATGTCATTTTGTACCTAGAGTTGTGACACACACAAATTAGTAAAAAGAAGGAAAGAAGAACAAAACATAAAACTATTTAGATAGATAGCCAAAACCATTAGCTCCCCGGCAACAGTGCCAAAAAGTGATCGAGGCCTACCCTGCACTACTATTGACTAGCTAGACAGGGTCAAAAAAGCTTTTACCCAATTTAGGGTCGGGATTGATTTTTGCACAAAGAGCTAGAAGTTGGAGTTAGGTATCTATCTAATTTAGAGTCGTGTATGTGTTCCAATTGAACTTCTAAACATTTTTGGGTTTTTGTTTTAGTTCTAATTTTACCAACTACAATGGTAAATTAAACTAGAATAAGTGAAGAGTAGAATATTGCGAGTTGTTCAAATGGTTAAAAGTAACTATGGTAGTGACTTTCTCCTAGGTGGTCAATTGATGGATACTTGAGTTTAAGACGTGATTGACATATTTGGGGAGTATGATATAGCCTTCGCATCATTTTACCCACTCTACACCTCTCGGTAGTTTCAGTGATTTTGCCTGAATTGACTTTCTCAAGACCAATTGGGTATGCAAATTTGCACAAGCAATCAAGGTGCAAGTCAGGTATTACTATCTCTAGGTTTTACACTTTAATTGGGGCTATTAATCTCTTGAGTACACCCCAATTCCTTGTTGGACCAATTTCAGAGACTTAGGCTCTCTTTCTCAAGAAGAACCTGATAATAGGCGAAAACTAAGTGGTTTAGCCATTATTTATGCTCCCATTTAATTATATTCCAATAACATAATGTATGAAATTGATGAGAAATAGGCATTTAATTTGTGATTCGTATACTTTGTAGAAAAAGGAGCCTATATCAATGCTTGAAAATGTTATGGAATGATTTAGGAGTTAAAACAACCCTTCGGAGTTGAGTTCGTACAATCAAGAAACAAGAAATGGTTGAAAAATCTTCCCATATGTGCAAAGTATTTCTTCGCGCACAACTTCGCGCGAATAAGGAACGAACCAAGTCCCACATGCGTGAATAAATGCGCGAAGTATCTTCTTCGCGCATTACTTCGCGCGAATCAAATCTGGGAAAAATGCATTATGAAGGGGTAAAATTGGAAACTCACAGATTTCCACTCAAAAATTAATTAATGCAACCTTCTATTATTGGGGAAGATCAGATTTTATGGACATTATTGAGGGAGAGTGGAAAAATACTATTGTTTCTAGACAGAATATTCTGAGAGGAGGAAGCCATTGAAGTCTCTTGGAACTAAGGAAGGAATTGAAGAATACAACCTTGGAACAACAATTTAAAGAGCTTATCTAAACTTTCATCTTGTAGTTTGTCTATAGTAAGTTCGATATTAATATTGTTGATTTTTGTATGAATATGAGTAGCTAAAAACTCTATTATTCTAGGGTCATGGATGTTAGATGATTATGTTGTTTGAAGCTTAAATTGAAGATCTTGAATTTATCGTTATGGGTTGTTTATTTGATTTTGGTTTTAATTATTTTACTGCGTAGCTAACAGTGAAATATTATTTACGAACCTTGAGTTAAACATGACAAAGGAAATTCTTGGTTGCATATAAAATCAAATAGAACAAGTTTTGAATCTCGGGCATCGGGTGAAGGATTTGCAATTAAGATAGA
>MU750630.1:9599-21843 GCA_026770625.1 Nicotiana glauca | reverse complement strand
GAACAGCTAAAACCAAACCAACCCTAAGAGTTAAACTATCAAGGATATTAATTCAAGTAAAAATAACACTGAAATCTGAATTAACACTGAAATCCTAAGAGGGAACTATCAAGGATATTATTTCAAGTAAAAATAACACTGAAAATTTGGAAGAAGCTAACAACATTAATCTTTCAATTAAAATCAAACAAAAGAAAATTCGAGCACAATCAAACATCAAAACAGAGAAAAAGATGAAAAATACAAAATAAGACTGAATTAATCACAACCCTATTACGAATTAAACTAACCAGAATATGAACATTCCTAATTTATATTTAGACTAACCAAAAATCTATAGATGTATGAACGAATTAACCACATAGAGAAAAACAAGTAGGACTTAAACTAAAATTCATAGTTAACACAATCTAATAAAAGAATTTTAAAAACTAACAATAACAGAGATGAAGAAGACAGAAAGAAAAGAGAAGAAAATGAAAACAGAAAAAAAAAAAAAAAAAGGCAAAAACACGGACTTACTGATTCACTGAGAAAGAGATGAGTTTTTTTTTTGTTTGGAAATTTTAGTTTGAGCTTGAGAAACCAGCGTATCATTTTGGACAGATCTTCAAACTAATATTCGATGCGGTTGATGATGATTCGAGGGAAACGGAATGTATATTGGGTATGTGGAAGATGAGATGAGCTTGAGGTGTTCATGGGGTGGAGTTTGGCCATCGGCGCCGCCACCGGAGTAATGGGCGGCGATCTCTAGGGTTTCGCTGATTTGGAGCTTTCAATGGGATTTGGAGAGAAGGAGTTGTATATTTGAAGGGTAGAGGAGAAGGGGAATCATTTGGTACAGGTTTGTTCGGAAACAGAGACCTGCCGCTGCTGTGAGCGAATTCCGGCAGACGGCGTACGGTGGTCTAGGGCAGCGATTAGTGAAGTGTACGAGGGAGGGGACACTGTCTCTGATTTTAGGGTTAATGTCTTAGACATGTACTCTTAATATAAATTATTAATTTGTGGCCATTGGATCAACTAAGATGAAAGGTCAAGATTGGAAGACATTGGACCGGGTTTGGGGCCTTTTTTGGGCTGGTCTGGGGAATTAATTTGGGTTGGGGCGATTTGGATTCACAATTAGCCCACATGGGTCTTTTGCAAGTCCAAACTCTTAATTAAAGAGTCTTTCTTTTATTTTTCTTTTTTTCCTTATTATTTTTTCTATTAATTTTCATCATCATTTTTCTTATATTTTGTGTTTCTTTTACTTTGTATTTTTTTTCTAATTAAAACAAAACCTAATTAAACTATTACTTTCTAAAATTATTCAAGAATCAATTATCAATTAAATTTGCAACAATTATCAATTAGAATGGCCTAAGACTATTTTTTGTGATTTTCTTTAAATTGTTCTAAAAAATGAATTAATACCTACTTAATGCTAAAATAAAATTAAAATTCTAAATGCAAATGCATATTTTTGTATTTTTATTTGACTTAACATGCATAAATAACATGCAAACAATTAACACAAAATTCACAAAAAATTGTAAAAATAAGAAAAAATCTTTTATTTGAATTTTATGGGAATAACTCATATATAGGGCAAAAATCTCGTGTTCACAGCTACTCCTCTTTTCTCGGAAACACGAAGAGGTTTCGTGCAAAGATAAGTGAGCAAATACGAGCGATTTTTGCCCGTGCGAGTATTCCATTGTGAAGCATTTTGAAACGTTTTGACCGCACCCTGCTTCAGAGGTTGCCTACATATCCTGGTCTAAACAGGAATCAGGTCAGTATAGTTCGGGAGTGTCTGGTAGCTGGGACTACCAGGAGCTGTGATCTCACTACTGTTGATGCTGTTACTGCTGGGTGACCTCCTTATTACACCATGGTAAAGAAGCTAGCCTAAGCTATGATCTAGGAGTTACAAAAGATCTTATCTATATGTTCAACTTGCTCTTGTGTTGCCTTAAACCTATATCTTCTTGTTTCCCTTATTATTTTTTATATCAATTTTCATCATCATTTTTCTTATATTTTGTGTTTCTTTTTCTTTGTATTTTTTTTCTAATTAAAACAAAACCTAATTAAACTATTACTTCTAAAATTATTCAAAAATCAATTATCAATTAAATTTGCAACAATTATCAATTAGAATGGCCTAAAACTATTTTTGTGATTTTCTTTAAATTGTTCTAAAAAAATGAATTAATACCTTCTTAATGCTAAAATAAAATTAAAATCCTAAATGCAAATGCATATTTTTGTAATTTTATATGACTTAACATGCAAACAATTAACACAAAATTCACAAAAAATTGTAAAAATAAGAAAAAATCTTTTATTTGAATTTTATGGGAATAACTCATATATAGGATAAAAATCACGTGCTCACACTTCCCACTTGTTTTTCCTAAATTTTCATCAAGGTTCTATTCCCGATGAAATCCTTACAGAAATTTTTTATTTAAATGGACAACATCTGCTCACTTGTGCCTATACATGCACCATCCTAAAGTTTGTGCATGTGGTGTCAAGTTCCTTGCAAAGTATCCAAGATTTGTGATTCTTCACGAGTCACTCTTTTACTCAGTTGTGTATGGCTTATATGGCTTGATCAACCAATCCACTCTCTTGCATGTATCATCATGAAAGCCTTCTTACTATCAAATAACATGAGAGCATGCGTCAACATTTATCCTACTCATACATATCAATTGAAATGATCACTGTGTGCATAAAGTTTTTCTGAAAATTGAGATCCTCACATCCCCATCATAGGAAGATCTTGTGTCGCCATAATTTTTGTGTCCACTTGAGATATCCCGTAGCAAGTAGCTCACTTGGTTTCTAGTATTGTGATTGCCCATGATGTGGAATTGTATTGCAATTTGGAAGTTAGTATAGCATAATCACGTCCNACTTGTACGACAACCATGAAAGAACATGACCTTCTATGTGTCATTGTGACACTTCCTTTTTTCAAGTCAAAACCTATGGAGAGCTCATCATGAATATCTGCAAACCTTCTATGATTATTGTGCACTGTCTCATTGAGTTTGGCTGTCTTTACACCCTCAACTTCTAGAATCCTTGACTATGTCATTGTCATGTGCGGGGAGTTTTGCTACCCTTGGTATCTCACCTCCTCAGCTGGACAGGAGTGTTATCTTCTTTCTCCCCANATCTTCCTTCTCCCCAGAGCATCGTGTTAACTATTAGAACCATCTAACCAATTCATGATTTCGTCCCAATGTCAAGATGTTCTAGCTATGGGGTTTCACTTGTGAAAGGTTGAGATTAGATGACTTCCGATTTTTGCACATATCATGAGCATATCGATTTGAAAGACAATTTTGGTCTTATCTTTAGTTCCCTCATATATGATCAATTATCAGGAAGGGTTAAGTTGTCTGAAATATGATAATCTCATAAGCGTTCAACTTATTTTCGTCCTCACGGGCTTGTGGCATAGATTACGTGTGTCAAGTAATGCTAAGAGTGTAATTCAACTTCATCTATTTTGAAACCCGTATCACATTCAAGGTGCCAAAGTATTCTTATTCTTGATAAATAGATTTTTCCCTACACTCTAGCCTGATCTTGAACTCTGTTCTTCCTCACTGTATTAGATCCATTGGGTATTGTAAGTTCAGACAAGTCAAAGATGAAGCTTCACAGTGTGATCACATATATATTGGGTAGGTAATTTTATGGTCAGTTTATGAAAGCACACCTTAGAGTAATTATTGAAGGTTATCAATGGTTTAGTGTGACTGTTCGCCTAGAGATCTAGAAGATGTTATGTGAGTTGATAATAAAGGTAACATACGTGTATTACACATCAGGTTTCACTAGGAGTATGATGTTCCCCGTAACTGTTCCTCATGTACTTTGTGTTTCCGTATGTTTATGTCTAAGAAGGTAGTGACAAACGAGGGGTATGAATTGATTTGATTGAACTATATGATCATGATAATATCTTATATGATGCACTACTGGCAAGAATCATCGTGACTTGACTTCATATGGATTGTTTATTGAAATGAAAATTATATTTTTGATGAACACATTTGTGATTACATTAATGGATGGTAAGGACTATTATGAACACATGATTGTTTGGTTACTATGAAATAACATTCTTGATGGCATGAGGCCATGTGATGGAATTGTGGGTTGTTGATGTCACCATGAATTGCAATATCCGGTGGAATATGAATTGTACAGTGGAGATTATTAAAGATAAAGTCAATGGATAGTTAACTCATGCTAGGTGTCTATTTGTCTTCCTTGTTATGTATGTTTGGGAGTTGATATTATTTCCGAGAATGTATCATGATAGAGCTCGTAAGTTGAGAAGGTCATCTGGAAGGCTGAAACTGTCGTGTAAGGAAAATATTTTTGCTTTATTGAATATCAATTAGTTTTGACTTGAAAGGTACTATATAGGTGTTTTGATCTAAAATTGTGCAGTCCATGTTTTGGTATCCTTAGGACAATGTAGTGCTTGTAATATTGAGACTAGTATAGTTGATATATACATTGTGGTGCTCTGTCTAGTTGTGGGTGTGTTGTTAAGACGATTTTGGTGATTCTATGGCAGGTGGACAGGCCTAGTTACAAAGGAAACTATGCCGAAATTTCTGAAAAATTTAGGAGTTAGTCAAAATTTAGGGTCTTGAGGTAGGTGATAAAAGAGATTTATTATATTAAACTTTTAAGTCGGAATTTACTCCTCATTCGAGGACGAATGATCATAAGGGGGGAGAATGTAAGGCCCCGGAAATTTTCGCTAAGTAATTTAGGATTTCATGGTGTCACGTAAGCTTATTATAATATTTTTATGTGCTATTAATATGGTGTAAATCCATTGGATTTTTTAAATATATGTATAAGTCTTATGGTAAGTAATTTTAGGTCCAAGGAAAGGCCTAAGTCTAAGAAAAATTGGAAAAGTCCATAATAGGCTAAAATTTCCAATGATCTTGCACAAGTCCCCACTTTGAACAAGAACATCTAAATATTTATAATGTTTTAAGTGATGAATAACCTATCAAATGAAAGTTATTTGAGTCTAGTTTCCAACACTTCAAACCGTTCATCATTTGGACATTCCTACGCAAAGTTATGATCAAATTACCAAAGACTAGAAAATGTTATCCTGTGTCAAATCTGCGATCGCATTCCTGTCGGATTGTTGACTCTGCGGTTGCATTTCTGTCGTAGACTGGGCCAGTGTAGCCCAATTTTGGGCGCCGATTTTTCGGTGCATTATGCGGCCAGCATTCGCATTCTGCGGTCCATTCTGCTATAGCATAATTGACATCGGAGGGTTAATTTTCTAATTTTTATAACCCGACCCCATTTCAATATATAGCCTTTGGGCTTCATTTGGGGTCATTTTCTACTGATTTTAAAGAGAGGTGAGAGCATTTTAGAGAGAGAAGGATGAACCCAACCATTTAAATCATCCAAACCTTGCATCAATCTTCAAGAATCAAAGAACCCAATCACAAGATCTTTATCTAAGAGGTAAGATTCTATGCCCTATGTTTTAATTTCGAGTTTGGAGTATAAAATGGGTTATTTAGGTATGATTCTTGGATGTATTAGTATTGTGTATACATGAATGTTCAACTTAGGTTTATTGGAAGATTGTTTAACAAAGATAAGTAAAGATTTGGTTGGGAAATGAAGGAAAATCTTGAAAAAAAAGAGATTTGAGATTAAGATGCTCAACTAGTATTTGATAAAATGCTCAAATGAGCTAGAATTATGAATATCTTCCTAATTTGTGTTCAATTTTGCTATGTCCCAAAATAGATTGAAGTTGCTAGAAATTCCGGAATATCGTAGTAATTAAAGGAAAGCTCAAGAAAGTTATGTATGGCTAACTTTAACTTTTGTAGAATCCCCCTTGTTATGACGAGCATACGGTATATGTACCTTGCATGAAAATGTGTTAATTGATTGCCTTAGTTGATTTTCATACCACCAAATTATATGTGATTGTGAGAAGTGATTTGATGTGGCTATCTTGTTATGTGCAAAGTTTGTAAAAGCTTGAGGATGTCGACTTGGAAGTGTGTGTTTACTTATGTGAACTATTTGTGAATTCTTATAATTTATGTGCCTTGAACGTTGTTAGTTAAGTCTTACGATATGATGGTGCAAGTAAATGGAAACAAACCAAATGTGGGTGTGTGATTGTGAAAGTGTTATGTGATAAGAACTGAGAAACAAATGATGGAAGGAAATCGTAAATGATGCACTTGGAACAATTGTGGTAATAACATATTTGGATAATTGTGGGTAATTATTGTGGTGACTTAAATTGCATATGAGTTGTTGAATATGATGAATTGGTATTGATGGCTACGGAAATTCTTATGAATTGTTGTGGTTGTTCTTTGAGAATTGTTGTTGTTGTGTGTTGTTTGTGAATTGTGATTGTTCGGTGGGATCGGGTTGCGCGCCGCAACACGAAGTAATAAGGTGTGGGTTGTGGTTATAAGAGTGGTCGAGGTAATAAGGGTGGAAGTGATCGAAATCACTATTGAAATGAAAATATGAGAAATTTGTGAAAATATTGATGTGATAATGTTGAAGAGGAAAAGGAGAGATTGTAAAACTTGTTTGTCTTTGATTGTTTCGTTCACGTGCATTTGATCGTTGATTCTATTGATGTTTGTTACTTGTGTGTGTTATTTGATTTTACTTGGGGTGAAGTTTGTTTATACATACCAGTATAATTTAAATGTACTGACGTCCCTTTTGCCGGGGGCGCTACATTCATGTTATGATTGTAGGTGATTCTATAGCACGTACTCCAGTTCACCGATAGTAGCACCTCCGCCACTTTCCATCAGTTGTTTTGGTGATCCCCTTTCCTATCGGGGCCCTATGTGGCTCATGCCGCCTTTCCTTCGGAGTTTATATTGGTATTTGTGTAAGATATAGCCGGAGCCTTATTGCCGACATTTCCACATTATTCTTCAATTGCATTTAGAGGCTCCGTAGACAGGTTGTGGGTAGTGTCGGGCATGGGAATTTAAAAGAGAAAATATTGATGTTTGGCAATGATGTATAAAACTTGTCATACCTTTATTATGGCGAATGAAGTTGCTAATGAAAATGAAATGGAAATCGTTATTGATATTTTTATAGAATTTGGTTAATGGAGTCCATCTCCTATTTATTCATGAGTTAATTTGGGTAGAATGAGAACTAACATGCTTGCTCGGTCGGGTTTACTCGGTTGAGCGCCGGTCGTGCTCCTTGAATTTTGGGGCGTGACACGGGCTTCCTGAAATTCTTTGGTATGGGTTTCGAAGCATCTTCCTGTGGGAATGGCTTTTGTACAAACTTCTTCGAATCTACTCCCTTCAGGACCGGGGGTGCGCTCGGGATTTGGTCAAACCAAGAGTTTTAGGTCTCTACCTTCTTGTCGTTGACTTCTATCTTTTTCTCGCCCGACTTGATCCTCTTTGTAAACTCTTCGAGCATCTTTATGATGGCAGGGTCTGTTGCAGACTCATTATTGCTTGATCTCTCTAGTACCTGCTCGGTTGTGGGGGTCGTCCCCGGGGCTACCGTGCTAGGAGTTTTCTGGTGACTTTTCAACTGAGAAATCGCCAACTGTTGTGCCCGTAACATTTTGAAAATAACGTAAAGGCTAACCTCCCATTCTTCCCTAGTCGGGGTTTTTTGGACTGCTTGTTGCTCTCCTTGGTGTATGCTCATGTTGGTGTGGGAGTTTATATCGATGTGTTGGGCATCGCACGAGATCGCTTCTACGGGAATTGGTTCTGGTGCATTCTTAGGGTTTTGTAGTTGTATGCCAACACATGGAACATCCACACCATTCTCTCCATGGTCATCAAAGGATTGTTGTTTTCACCTCCATTTAATGAGTTAGACATTTTGACCTGAAATTGAAGATCTTTGACAAGAAAAAGTGTGAAAGATAACTTATGTTATATGGTAAAACCAGCAAGAAAATAATCACTATTATTTTTAGGCCAACGATTGGCGCCAAACTGTTTACGGTAAAAATAGTAATAATAATTAAATTTTATAATGAGGTTCTAAAAATAGGTGATCTATCTTTATGCTAGTTATTAAGCAATGGATACTAAGTAAAAGGTTAGAAATCAGGAATATATCTTAGAGACGGTATGATAATCGAACCAAACGGCTGGAGATCGGGGGTCTCAAGCTGTCATTTATAAGGCTTGAGGTCGAGCTGGATGGCCGATTTGGAGCAGTCGAGAGGAAGATAACAATTATGAGAGTTGTCATGATGGCTCTTTTTAATCAATGATAAGCAATAAATGAAGAATAATAAAAAGAACACAATGAATATAAGCAATAAATGAAGAATAATAAAAAAAACACAATGAATATAAGCAATAAATGAAATAATGAAATCGAGAGAATAAGTTGGAGAGAAGAGAGAATGTTCTTGTGTATTTAGTATTGAGAATTAGATGTTTACAAAATGACAAAGATCCCCTTTATCTATAAGGGGGAATCCCAATATAGTACCAGCGCATTAATTACAAAGATATGGGTTGGTACAATCATTTAATGTCTTGATTCATTTTTGGTCTAGTCCACTAGGCTTTGTCAACCCTCATTATGTGCCTTAGGAACTCCCCGTTTTTTTATCATAACCACTGGTTTGTGTTGCCTCGAGGTTGAGTGCTGATAGCCCTTCGGAGGCCAGCCTCGACCATAGCCTCGAACTCTCGAGATGTGCTTATGAGCCATCGTAACGACAGAAGATTGGACCCTCCGATTTTACAGTATACAACACTCCAACTCTTATAGCCAACTGTCACGACCCAAAATCTACCATGGTCGTGATGGTGCCTATCGTGTTACAAGGCAAGCCTATTCCCAAAATATTACTACTAAATCGATAATAAGAATTTAATAAAACATTTTCAACATTTGAATTTCTCATAAACTAAATCAACTCCAAATATAATTAATATAAAATACGGAAACGAGTCCCAAACATCGGGGTGTCACTAAGTCATGAGTGTCTAAAACTATGAACTAAGAAATATAATTGTCTAAAATAAGAAATGACAAGATGAGTAACAAGGTCATGCGGACGCTAGCAGCTACCTTGCAGTCTTCAAAGATAGTCGGCCTGAACTCAACGATCACCGCGCTCTAACTCACCTGGATCTGCACATAAAGTGCAGGGTGTACTATGAGTACTACCACCTCAGTAGTAACAGAAATAACTAAGGAACTGAGCAGTAGTGACGAGCTAAGAAAAATAGTCCAATTATTTATTTTTACAATTTACAATAAACATAAATAAATAGGTAAATTTCTTAAAACAACCAAATACCACAAATAATTTAACAGGTAAGTGCACCAACATCAAAAGTAAATACAACCTCATAGTAATGTCACTCCATCATTCATCACTCGTACTCAACACTAAACACTCAATACACTCAACACTCTGCGCTCACTGGGGGTGTGTACAGACTCCGGAGGGGCTCCTAAAGCCCAAGCGCTAAGCACGGACAACTCACATGCCATCATATCAATACCTGGATCCGCACGGTCAACTCACGTGCTACGCGGACAACTCACGCGCTATGGTATCAATACCTGGACCCGCATGGTCAACTCACGTGCTACGCGGACAACTCACGCGCTATGGTATTAATATCCTCACAACCAGGCCCTCGGCCTCACTCAATCATGTACCTCACTAGCCTCACTATCCTCAACAAATAAGGGGACACAACCCACATCAAGTATCACAATATATTAGCAAATAATAGAGACTGAGGTAAATATGTACAATAATTTCTATGACTGAGTACAAATAATGTGAGCATGAATAAAGCCTAAGCATGATCTCTAACATGAAGGCAAACAAGTAAACACATAACCAAATATAATAGCTATTAGGCCTCGCAGCCTCACGGGACGGTCCAAGTCTCAATCCCTCGCGGTGAACACCCACACGCCCGTCACCTAGCGTGGGTATCACCACCAAACAATCACATGATATCAATGTCTCTGGGTTTATACCCTCAAAGCCAGAGTTAAAACTGTTACTTACCTCAACAGCGTAAAATCCTACTACGGGATACCCTCATCTGTGGAATCGGTCTCCAAAAGCTCTGAATCTAACTATAATCAGATTAATACTATTAACATGTGCTAAAGAATCGAATTCCACAATAAAAACTACAAAATATACCAAAAATTCGAAATCGGCCAAAATCCGGCCCCCGGGCCCATATCTCGGAATCGGTCAAAAATAGCAGAATAATAATCCTCGTCCTCTCCCGATACTAACCATATAAAATTTGTCAAAATCGGAATCTGTTTTGACCCTCAAATCCTCACTTAAAACTCTCCATAACTCAAACCCTAACCCCTCAATTTCACTTTGAAATTATCAAAAAAATCCAAAAAATGAAGATGGATTCATGAAATATAATCAAAACCGAATAGAGAATACTTACCCCAATCCATATGATAAAAATTACCTCCAAAATCGCCCAAATCCGAGCTCTCCAACTCAAAATATAACCGAAAGAACAAATCCTAGTTTTATATTTTTTTCTGCCAGATATTCTGCCTCGTTTCTCGTGCCAAACAATTCTAAAACTCGTATTTTATGCCTCCAATGGATTCCTTGTGAAATTCTAATCAAGTTAGGCTTTTGAATCACTCAATTTGACCTTATAATGAATGAGATATGTAGGTTTTAATATTTGCAAATAGTGCAGATTTTTAAATACGCTGCTAGTGGCAATTTCGTAATTAAACTGAAAAATCTGGCAACGTAATTCTTAGTAAAATGACCATAAAATCCTCATACGATATCCAAATTCAATGATTCTTTTTACTACGGGTCTGTAATTATGATACGGATCTAATGCTTCAATAAAAAGTGAAATCGAAGCTCATTTGTTCAATATGATATACTCACACGACGCCCCCGGGACCTCAACTAAAAATTTCAACAAGTTCATATATCACTACCCGAACTTAGTCAAACCTTCGGGATACCCAAAATACCAAATCAACCTCGAATTCAAGCCTAAGAATTTCTAACTTTCGTCAATTCAAGCCTAATTCTACCACGGACCTCAAAATTATATTCCCCATGCATTCCTAAGTCTAAAATCACCCAACGAATCTAATCGAATCATAAAAATCTAAATCCGAATTCGTTTACTCATAAGTTTCGATTGACTTTTCCTAATTTAGCTTTCTAACTAAGAGACTAAGTATTCATTTCACTCCAAAACTACTCCGAACCCAAATCTACCAATTCGATACAACTCATCATAGCTTAACAACATATAAAGAAATAGAAATAAGAGAAAAGGGGCTACAAATCTTAGAACGACTAACCGGATCGTTACACCAACAATCACATATACGGTTTCATTTTCTTGACAATTGCTAACACTTAAATTAAATAGTCATAGATTTTGCTTCAGATTGCACCACAAGAGGAATCTTTGCAATTCTTTGAATTGTTGAAAGATACATAGCTTTGTTTGAATTAAAAAGCCTTATCTGAATTGATTGCCACATAATTCATAATGACTAACAGTCATATGGTTTTTTGGTGGCTTGCTGCCACGTGGGGTTGGAGGGTTTTTTGATCTTATCCCCTAATTTATAAATTAACAAGGTAATGACCCGTTACCCAAAAAATTAACCTATTGGCCACGTAATAAAAATAATTTCTTAAATTACTTAAAATATTATTCAATTATAATACGCTTGACATATCATACTATAATATACTTCACTATCATGATTATATGGTACCTTATCAAATTATTACATACACTATTATTTCATTAAAATATCCATATAACAAAAAAAATACACGTATTTTCTCAACTTTTAAATTTCCTAATCTCATATAAAAACTAAAAATTTTAAAATGGTAAAAAGATAACCTTCTTTTCTTGTGAGAAAATAATTCCTATTTTTACAATAAAGAAAATCTCATAAACTTTTATCATATTATGTGTATCATATAAAATATATTCGAAAGTAGTAATATTAATAACCATATAAAATTATATTTTTCAAATGCCCGGTTAACGAGACAAGCTGGAGGGACTTTCTGCCATTTTTTTTAGCAACAATTTATCTTTATTTATTGTTCAACCAAAAAATAAATTTTTAGTCAAATCTAGAAAATAGAAGAATTGGATTATTGATAATCGAAAAATAAATA